>JAUBOC010000071.1:8978084-8992626 GCA_032275365.1 Anablepsoides cearensis
ATCTGCAATTAAATTGAGAAGAGTTTGAGACATCTGCAATTAAATTGAGAAGAGTTTGAGACATCTGCAATTAAATTAAGAGTTTGAGACATCTGCAATTAAATTAAGAGTTTGAGACATCTGCAACTAAATTGAGAAGAGTGAGACATCTGCAACTAAATTGAGAAGGGTTTGAGACATCTGCAACTAAATTGAGAAGGGTTTGAGACATCCGCAACTAAATTGAGAAGAGCTTGAGTTGCTTACCACTAAATTGTTACAGGATTAAGAGGCCTGAGAAGGATTGATGTATGTAGTAAGGGAGGATAAGCAAAAGAATGGTGTTAGTCATGGGGTGAGATAAAAACATGTTGGTGACCCATAAATTTCTCTTAACAGATTTTATTTTTCAGCTTAACAAGAGTTACAAATTCTTTCAACATTTGTTTTAGTTTAACCATCCAAGTATTTGTATGTGTATTTATTAAATGAACATATTATTTTTTTTATTTATATTTTGTGGAACGTTGGATCTGATGACATGTCCCTTCACTGATGCAACTATCAATACTTAAATCAGGGCTCTGACATCTTTACACTTTCTTTTAATTTTCTTGTTCAAATATTACTTTTATTGTAAAATGTTTATCATGATAACACAAACAGTATTAAAGTGTAATACAGAAATGTGTGTTAATATTTCAGGAGATGCTGGGGGAACTTTTTACACCAGTGGAGACACCAGAGGCACCCAACAGAGGCTTCTTCAAAGGCCTTTTTGGAGGAGGAGCCCAGTCACTAGACAGAGAGGAGCTATGTACGTCAGAGTCACAGGAAATATAAATGATTTCTGCCCTACAGCCGGGCACAGCATCACGTTGTGTTTTCTGCCCTCTCTCAGTTGGTGAGTTAGCGGCAGGGAAGGCCTCTCGAAGCCTGGCCCAGCACATCCCTGGACCAGGTGGCATTGAAGGGATGAAGGGCGCTGCTTCAGGTGTGGTCGGGGATCTGGCTCGTGCTCGGATAGCGTTGGATGAAAGAGGCCAGAAGCTGGGCGAACTGGAGGAGAGGACAGCTGCCATGATGGCCAGTGCAGACTCTTTTTCCAAACACGCCCACGACGTAAGACTCTCTTATTACTTGTATAACGAATAATTTGACTGACTCTGCAAAAGTGTTATTTCTTGCATACAAAATGAACCTGAGCACGTTGTGTTTATAACAGTGTTCTTTGTTTGCAGATGATGCTGAAGTGTAAAGACAAAAAGTGGTACCAGTTCTGATCAGGTGGACTATTACCTGACGGACCTTCCATCGGCTCATTTAGACTCGCTGTGACGCCCACCCATCCGTCTGTCCGTTCAGCCGTTCCTCCAAGCCTTCTTCACTCAAACACTCGGGGGTTTCTTCCCCAGCACAATGTCGAATACTGTTTTTACCTCAGTCTGAGGGTGGAACTGAGGGGGTCGGACAGGGGAGGAGACGGACAACCTTTTTTTTTTTTTTTTTTTTAACGTTCGAGTCTCTTTGTGTTCAGCCTCCCCTCCGAGGTAGCAGATTGGCCCGAGCACCCGGAGATTCCTCGTTCTCATTCGCCAAAACGTCCTTCACTGTTGCCACGCTGTGGCCAATATTTAAGTCACGGAACATGGCTGAGAATATCTAATCAAGTGACAGAGTTATGATAGAAAGAGACAAAAAGAATTTCAATGAATCCTTATATATACATAGATCTAATAAATGTGCAATGCTGTATCTATTTGTAGACTTTTGTATGAGTGAAAGGGAGAGTTTATCACCGAGATGGATGAAGAGCGTGAAGACAAAGGATACAGCCGTGGTGAACCGTAGAAGCTGCGGCTGTGAAGCCTCCACTTTACGTCACACAGAGAAAAGCAGCTCACCTTGACGTTCGCTGGATGTTTCATCAACTCACTCCATTTTTAAAACTCTCCTCTGGATCTGAGGCTTTCATTTTGTTCCCAACAGAGTGATTATGAAGAGAGAATAAAACTGTGTTCCTCCAGTCATCCATCTGTTTATTGTTTGCTGGGATCTTTTTTTTATTTATTTTTGCTCTGTATTATTGGAAAAATTATTTTTCTAAAGTTGTGAAAATGGATATTTGGTTTCTTAAATGTTTCTGTGACTTGCCTAACATCACAAATTGCTTTCTTCTTATGAAAAGGGCTGGAATCTATGAAGAAGGCAACGATATGAAAGGAACTTTTTGTTTTCTTTTTCTAGAAGCAGGAACATTTGACCTGCACAAAATTACTGCTGAAGTATTTCATTACTTGATCTCTTCTGATATGAAGCTAACTGCAAGAAACCTTCTGATGTCACAAACCTGAAGCGTTTGGCCAAGTCTCGGTGTGGCTGTGTACTTGATATGATCAGTGTTAATGACAGTATTGTTGCCACATTTGTTGGGAATTCAGGAGTTTCCAAATTCTACATATTAGTATTGTGCTGAATCACATAGAACTCTTAAAAGTATTTATATATGAGAAACTAGAGTGCAATATTTGAAAGATAATGTTTTGTGGCATTTTTTTTTTTTGTTTGTTTTTTCTGAGACTGTGAGAAAATAGTTTGTGTGGATTCTATTATTACTAAAGCAATAGTTCAGATCTTTTGAAGTGGGGTTCTGTGGAAAAGTTCTGAACACTTAATATCCTGTATAGCTCTTTGAACAGCCCCAGTTTAAAGAAAACTGAGTTTAACCCCGACTAACATGACGAGCTAGCGGCTGGTTCGAATGTTATTATGTTCTGTCATTCATTCATCTAAAACATACAACAGAGTGCTTTGACTCATTCTTGCATGTTTGAGAAATCCTTCCATCTCCTGCGTTAGCCATGTGGAGCTGCTGAAACGCATGCTAGTGCAAAGCACCGCCCATTTATACAAAGCTCCTCCCCTGGAGGCTAACAGTAAGGGGAATCTTTCTTTACCAATCATTATAATTGTATTGAAATCATATCTTAAAAATGGTGGACGTTCATGAGTTCATTGCAGAATATAGCTTCATACTGAAAACATTTACAATTTCTTTGCATAAAGTAGCTTAACATTGAGGTATATGTATGAGAGGATGACTGGGAGACATATTATTGAGCTAAGACGTCTTGTAAGAGCCTCTGTACTCGCTCCGGTTCTTTAGAAAACATGCTTTCCGAGTCCAATTTGGGATCATTTGAGTGAAGTTCAACTGTATCCCGATGGAAGTGATATTGTATAATGTTGCTTTTTAAATTTTTTTTTATTTTTTGCGTTTTTTAAACAAAATACGATCCTACGATGGGTTGTTAATGGTATGAAGCATTGTTAAGATGGCCTGAAGTGGGAGTGTCTGAAATGGTAGGAAGTTCTTAAAGAGACAGAGGACAATTTCAAGGTGTTTAGATAAGGTATGATGCAAAGTCAAATTTATTTTTGATATATACAGCATTTTCATTGTTGTATATAACTGAAAAATACATGATACCCCTCTTTAAAATAATCTGAATCACACAAATTTCATAGCAGTTCATTTAAATAATAGTTTGTAAACCTTTACGTAACCATATGTTTCTTTATTTCAGCAGGAATAATATAATATTCCTACTGGAAGTACCTCAGACTGTATTGGAAGTGCCACAGCTAGCTGCTAATGCTATTTGCACTTGCAGGTAACCTTAGAAATCTATGTAAATCATAGTATTAAGTGAAAATGTTTAGATGATTGTAATAGTATAGCACATTTGCACAAACTACAAATCTTATGAGATTGGACTTGTTTAATTAATTCATTTCCTGGCTTCACCTAAAACTAGCCATATAAAAATAAGTTTAAAAATACTACATTATAGACTCAATCTTCTCAAATGAAGTGAAATAAGTGCAGTAAGACAATTGCTTTTCTTGTAATAAGAAAAATGTCCAGGCTAAAAATATTAATTATTTAACATTTTTGATCAAAACAAGATCAAAAATACTTTTGTCTGGATGTTAGGTTGTAAGACTTGGTTAGATGGACAAATGTTGCTGTTAGTTTGTCATTGGGGTCAGAATTCACCTGTTCTTTCCCCCAAACTGAGACTGCTCAAAGCCCTACCTGCACCAGGTAAGATATTATTTGATCAGAACGTTTCCACAGAACCCCACTTCAAAGGATCTGAACTATCCCTTTAAAGTTTCACCCTGCTGATCATCTTTTATTTTTTTATTATTGTGTTTTCTGTCAGGATATCTGCGGTAACGCTCACCTGTGCCGTGTCTCTGTCAAACCTTTATTTGTATATAAGTAAATAGTTTGACAATCTCCGACCAACTAGAAAGTAAACATTAAGGTTGCACAAGAAACAAAAAAAAAGAGGAGACAGGCCATATTTTTTCTGACGCCAAAGAGTTGCTTTAGCTTTTTCTGTTGCATTATCACTCGGGGCCCTGAGTCCGGGAACCAGGTGGGTCTCGGTACGACATCAGTTCAGCTTCATACATGAAGGCAGAAAAGAGGATCGGGTTTATTTTGGAACTATACTGCCTTCAGTCTTTGTCAAGGTTCGTGAAACAGGAAGTTGTCATGAATAGCCATTTATAGGCATCATTTCAGCTAATCCTAAATGTTTTAGGTGATCACTGCTGTTGATTAAAATGGTTGTTTCATTAAATCCAGAACCACATTACAGCAGTGTTTATGGGATGTCTGTTTGTCAGTAAGTACGTCTCCATCTTTATTAGGGGATATAATTTGTTTTGTTTCTGGTAGTTTGTGTCCAGTTGAGTGTCTGCTAGATGACTGTAAATAAAGCTGCCAATAATTGAATAAAGACGATCAAAGGAGGAGGTTTAAATTCTGTTTAACTTCTCAGACTTTTGCTGTTCTCTAAACTACTTGGACGTCCTTTGGTTCCACTGTTAATGGTACAAATTCAGCCTTTTCTGTGTTCGGTGTGAATGTTTTCAGGAAGTTTTGTCTTTGAAGAGGAAGAAGGAAAAAAAAAACATTTCAGGAAAAAAAAATAGCCTGTCTTTTTCTTTTTTCCTTACTTTGTTGTGTTTGTCCCTCAAATTCTAATTTCCCCTCCAAATGTCCTGTTTAGTTCATTTAGTTTTGTTTCCATCTCTGAGTGGTTTTGCAGTATTCCTACCTGAACCGACACACTCCACAGCAGCGTGAGGGGGTCCTGTCTGTTTGCCACACGCCATCTTCTGTTCTGGATTCTACGGTTATCAGTGGGTTGCAGTATTTTTCTCATTGTAGCCAATTTTTCTTGTACAGTTTTATGCAAATTTCACATGGATGTTTATGAATTTATCTGCTGCCACAAAAAAGTTTAAAAACTGTAGATAGAGATTACTGTGCTATGGAAAAATAAAAGTGAAAAATGTATTTGTGTCTTCTTTTTTTACATTTAAAATCTTGTTTTGCATTTAAAGATATTGACTGATGTGATCTAATACAGTAAATATCTATGGACTGAAACTGTCATAATTAGAAATAAAAGCAGAAAAGTATGAATGAACTGATAAATAAATACACTTTAAATTTGACCAATTAATTTAAAAAAAGAGAACTGTATCTCATGTTTTTAGAATGTGTGATGGTGTTTATAATTTGTTTGACCATCATATTTATTTTTCTAGCTTAATTCCAGTAAATTATATATTTTAGAACAAAATTAACCTTTTACTGTTTTTTTTAATTTATATTGAAAGTATTTTTTCCCACAATTCTTTTTATTTCCATGTGTTGGTTTTAAATTTCTCTGTCTCCTGTTTTTACTTTACCTTATGCATTTCTGCCTCATTATGTAAATAAGGTGGGCGGGGCTTATTGGGTCAGCTCCTCTCCTACTGGTCATTATACAGGAAATTTGCAGATCTACTGCTTGTACTGCCTCAGTTTAGCCTAAAGTTTAGTTTCAAACAAAGACAAGGAGGAAAAACCTACCTGTGCCTTAAGTGTATTTATTTGATGGTCCATTTATACATTTTCTGCTTTTGTTTCTAATTATGACAGTTTTGGTCCTCCATATTGTGTGGCAAGTGTTTTTTTTTTTTTTTTTTTTTTTTTTTTTTTTTTTTTTGGGGTGACTTTAAAAGACCTCTTTCCAACATGCATGTTTGTAGAAAAACTTGAAGTTCTTCCATTTGCACACTAGAGGGCAGCAAACACACATGATGACCTCAGCTCAATACTGTGATTACACAAAAAAGAGATCAAACAAAAACTGGAGAAATTGGTCTTCTTATAAGACTGAGTCAATCAACAAATATGTTGTGTGGCTTTTACATTTAGTATTAAGTTAATCTTCAATAAATATCCAGTTCTTTTCAGTCTCTCAATTTGAGGTTTAATTAATTTTCTTTGCTCTCCCTATTCTCTTGTTTAAACTGACTCCGAATTTACAAAATGCATTTGACAGCATCTGCAATCCTTCTTGTCCCTTTGACATTTACACACAACAGTAAGTCAGCTGAGGAGCAACACTCGACAGCACTGTTTAGAAAGAGTAACGGTTACTCGAAACAACTGGATTCCAGTCTGTTAGAGATGCCAAGTTGCGGAAGGTTTCTAACACACGAGCTTAAGTACAATATTTAACTTGTTGTTAACTGAAGAAAAAGATGTCCTGGCAATTTATAAGGAGTGCAGGAAGTAGCTCAACCAAAGAGAGGAAGAGCTCAACCAAGACAAATGAGAATATGTGAGGAGATGAAAATAAGAAATTTAAAAATATTAATTAGTCACCAACATGAACCATGGGATAAATGACAGTAAATTATTGAGTCTAGTGTTGGGTGAGCTGTCACTAGATGGCACTGCTGTGACAGGATAGGACAGAAGAGACTGTCAGAAAAGATATGAGCAGGAAAAATGTCCTGGTGTCATGCCTTAGTTACTATAATATTATAGGGAGTAATGTCATTTTATTAAAACGGCCACAACATCCTGACCAATCAGCAATCGGTTGACTTCAGATCAAGACTTTTCAAAAAATTAAGTTAAACAGGAAAGTTCATATCATGTCATAAAGCTTCAGCTGCATTCATTTCAATCACAAGCTAAACTACAAGACACCAAAACTTTTTTAATAATTCTGCTCGCTTTCCAAGTCTGTGGAAGACCTCAATCCTCCAGCCAACATTTTAACTGAACTTTCCTGCGATTCCTGAAGTCGGATGTGTCAAAATTCACTCCAGGTATAGAGTCTGTACATATAGTCACGCTTTATATGCTAAGGAGATTGATGAAGTCAGAGGCTAATCATGAAATAATTTGCTCTCTTGAGCAGGGTTTGATTTTGGCATTGATGTGTGTTCCAGCGTCTCGAGTGGTTCCTGCAACACTGAGCACATCCTCCATGAAGCTCATGATGGCCAGAAAAAAGTCTTTAAGTGCAGAGTGTTCTGAAGTAGAGTGCTATCTAGTCTTTTTAAAAGGTTTGACTTTATGTTAACAATGAAAATCTCAACTCTTTGAATAAGTTCAGTTTGGAGAAATGGAGCTTAATGAGATCATTTGTTGCTTTTTTAGCATGTATCTCATCCTTCAATTTTTGTACTATTTCAGCAATTTATTCATCAAAACATTCAGCTCCTTCAGGAAATTCCAGTTATGACTTTTGGAACTTCAGCAATTCATACTTTTTGAGATATTTAGCTTTTTCTGCCATTTTTTTCTTACTGAAAATTAATGGAGATATTTTCCCTTTAAAATATTCCTAAATCTTTACTGCAATTTTTATGGTTAGATCTACCGTAGTTCTGCATTTTTTTAAACTCCTTTGTACTCGTTTCATCTTCTACGGAAGAGGATTAGGGCCACAGAGAAAATAAAATAGGAATTCTGACTTTTTTCTCAGAATTCTGAGATTAAAGTCAAAATTCTGACTTTTTTCTCAGAATTCTGAGATTAAAGTCAGAATTCCTATTTTATTTTCTCAGTGGCCCTAATCCTCTTCCGTACTACATCTTCTTTCGGCTTCTATTTTGGCAATTTTTGCTTTGTTCTGCTTTTTGTTTAGCTATCATCCTAATCTTTTCTGCTATTCTTCTGCTTCTTTCAACTTCTTTTTGTGAATTTTAGCTTTTTTTGTGTGTTTAAGCTACTTTTTTGTTTTTCAACTAAATTCACCTTTTTTGTAATAATGTCAGCTTCTTATTGATTAAATTAGCAAACGTGCTCTTTCTGTTTCTTTGTGCTAATTTCAGCTATCTATTTTGGGCTAGTTTCATCTTTTTAACAAAAGTCTTACAGCATTTACACTGCATTTTTGCATGAAATTCAAATTTTCTAGCTTTGTTTAGATTGCTTCCCTAATAACAAGTCCAACTGAAGACAAGTCTAAAGTGTATTGCTCCCATATTTTTAATCAACACAAAGTTGCTTACATCAAAATGACCATGTGCAAAAAAAACTACTTCTAAAACACAGAACATGTCAGAACAAGTGAAAGACATAACATTTGTTTATGAAGGAGTAATTATAAAAACTCCTGAGCTTCTTTGTTTCCCCTAACCACACAGTAAAATACATCACCTCTACAATTAGAAGCAGGTGCATTGAATAATATATTCCTGCCATTCGTAGCTGGTATCTCTATAATATTAACAATTCCACTATACAATATATGTGGCTCTAGTCAAGTATTATAGTTAAAGGATGAAACAAACAAAAACGGAACTTTAATCATTTTTGTTTGTTTGAGGAATTCAAGGCTCATTGAAAACAGAGCTATTGATTTTAGGCTGAAGAATGAAACAGACTGATTGAACGCTGCCCTCTTCCTGGCTGACTAATCATCAATCTAACTAAAAGCAGATATATTCTACTTACAGGACAAGCCTTGTGGCAGTCTGGAGAACAGAGCCCTGAAGATTTATACGCACAATCAATATTTAAAATCCACAGCTGCTTTTAAATATTAGGGTTAAAAAAGCTAATCTGCTAGCCTGCCCTTTTTTATCACACTGACTGAGAGTCATTAGTGAGTTATCATCCCGGCTTTGTATTCAAGTCAAAACAGACAAAAGAGTGTAATTATTACTTTTTTTTTAGGTTAAGTGCTTGTTATTTTCCATCTGAGATGAGCTTCTGCAGCGGTGGGAGGTTGAAGGGTAAATTAAGGTGAGAGTGGAGCCGACACAAAGGGAGAGCAGCGGTCGGTGTGGGTGAGGAGGAAAACATGTTGTTCTGTGCAATTTGGCTGAAACTAAGACGAGAAGGTCACTGTGCAGAAATGTTTGTTGATGCATACTGTTTGAACTACTGACTGAGTGAGAAATAAGGTCAGGCCATCCGAAGCCTGGCACACGCAGCCCGGCAACTGATACGTCAGCGGGTCTGTTGCCGTGGTGACGGGAAGCACGAATGACCCGAGCCACGTCCGCGCCGCGGCGAGCGAGACGCCCGAAAGGGTTCAGGTGCAGAGCCGACTGCAGGTATCAAACATGGCAACATCAAAATAAGTACATATATCTTCTTGTGGTTCATTTCTTTGAAGTGCCAAATGTAAAAAAAAAATAGTAAAAAAAACATCACTACCACGTTTGCATTGTTAAGCTCACTTTCTGAGAGTAAAATCTTTTAAAAAAAGTTCACTACATTTTATTGTTATTTAGCTCACTGTTCTTAGATTTTCCTATATTTTTTTTTACTAAATGTTAAGTGTTATGTCTAAATGTGAAATTCTAAATCTAAATGTAAAAGTTATATCCTACATGTTGTGGCTAAATGTTGACAGTTACATTTATGTATTTCAGAATGGAATGCAGCCTTTGCTTTTGGTGCGCAGCCGTTGTTATGAGGTCATCATTCTGAGACGAAGGCTGTGTCCAAAACGGCGAGGACGGGCCCTCCGAAGGCCGAATTCATCGGCCGCATACGTCACAGCACCGCGACGAAGGCCGTCCAAAACCGAAGACTCCTCCGAAGCGGCCGACAAATGCGTCCTTCCTTTGGCCCGAATCGAAGGACTGGTCAGATGGATCCTTCCCAGCCCAGCATATCCCAGAATGCATTGCGGCCCGACCAGAGATTTTTTTAATGCTAGTAATGGCAGACGAAGCGAGAGAAAAGAATATGTTTTAAATAAAAATGTGGCGTTATAAAAATTAAAAAATTTCAAGCGGTTGTAATTTTATTACTTTTATCGTTTGTATAGACATGTTTTTATATATTATTTTTGTCAGAAAAAAAACAAGTTATATGGCAAAATAAACATGCACCTACGGCGGGTCCATTATTTCTTCAAGTTAATTTTATTGTTTTGTGATATTAATAACGCTAAGATATTTTTCTAATTTTGATCTAATTTTGCTTCTGTTTAGCCTCCCGTCCTTACCCCCGTGTAACACTGCTAGCACTATACAAGACATCAAACTTGCAGTTGCAGCCGGTGTCTAAGCTGCACTTCAAATTGCCATACTACAAATAACATCATATTGATCAACATATTGCTTTCAATGAACACATTTGAACTTAAATTTTAAATGTAATCTTTAGCAGTATTAGCTTTTAGCAGTGTATTTTGTAGCACAAATTGTTGCTCACAGAGAAGGCCTCAACGTTGGTCAGCAGGTGAATGCTTATTGGACACAGGTTGGGAACTGGTCACTCCTGGTCAGGTCACCTGGAGAGAGGGGTCTGATTTTACATTGAGATTCTTTCTAACCCTGTGATATATTTTGCGATATAAACAAAACCACAGGAATTTTCAACAGATGACCTGAATAACAAGCGTTTTTATTTTAGTTTGTTTCCATTACGCTTTATTATTAGCATTCATGCCGACAGTTTTCCTGCACTTCTCTGCAAAATCGCTCATCTTCCTCGTTTTCTTCAAAATCCTTGTCGAGAATTCACTGAAAACACTTCTCCGAAAAACGTTGCCATTATTGTCCCAGAGGTTTAGCCTTTTTAACGTGAAGCCACTTGCCTTCATTGACAAAAACAATCCTATAAAGTTAATAACAAGCAACCATTTAATGCATGGTTTAGTGGTTTAGTCCTGATGACTTTCCGATTTAATTTGCAGAACCTGCAATGTATGTTGCAATGACGATGCTCAAACAATATAACGTGCAGCTCTAACACCAGGTACTATCACTAATAATGTCTCCAAGAACATCAATAGATTTATGCAACAAGATAGTTTTCATCTGTCCCATAGATTATATCATTGATTGTATTATTTAAAGACAGATTTATTTCCATTTCTCATATTGATTCATGTACTAATGTTGTTTTGGTTATACATTGGTAAGATAAATAGAAAGTCTGATTCAGTCTTGAGTGTCTGTTTTTGAGTTCAAATAGGGGGTGTTTAAAACAGACATGGGTGCGGTGGAATATCCGACCCTGTAATTTCAAAGTGACTCCATCTCGTCTCTTTTCTTGTTGAGGTGAAAAAAGTCTGAAGGGAGTGTTTTGTCGAAGCCGCCGCTTTCTCTCAAAATTATAGACAAACCGCCATATGAAAGTCATTTTTTTTAAATGTCTGCAGGGAGGCATGAAAATGAGTGTGATGGAATTCGTACAAAACAGAAACTCTAAACCTTCACGACCAGTTTCAATTTGTTACATTTGCTTGTGAAATGCCACAGCAGAAATTGACACAAATTGTGATTATGAATGTGTGTGTGTGTAATTACAGCAGGCACTGAAGTAAAGTTTAATCAGTTAGGTTCCTTCAGCCATGACTAAGAAATGGACGACTTATTCTCCGAACAAGGAAACTGAGCTTAGGTCCCATCTTCAGCAAACAACACGGAACCTTTATGCGATCATAGCATAGGTCTTTTTGTAACATACATTTTTGATTACATTAAAATATCTCTATGTTCATTTTCCTCTTTCTGTCTGTGACTATATAGCATAAAAGCTACAGCATATATCCCAATTAGCAACTTGCTCGTTTACCTTATTCTGAGCTAACAGCTAACCAAAAGGTTAGGTTCATTAACCTCTAATCTGCTAAACAGGAATCTTAGCTCTGCTAAAGCTAAACCGATATTTTAAAAACAATTTCTGGAAGCTAAAGCTAATCGCTAAGATGACTGTCAGTCTTCATCTCCAACCAGTTCAAGACTGGAGGGAACATCTGAGGCAAATCGATCAATCCAAACCAGAGTTATACCTCTGTCTAACTTGTGATACTTCCAGTTTACCCTTTTTAAAATAAAAGCATTTCTTTGATCATGTTAGTATTTTTAAAAATACCATTTGAACCATATATATGTAGTCAATTTTTGTATTTGTTATTTAAATATTTTTAAATGTTATTTTGTTAATTTTTGATGTTCTTAGTTTGAAGTTTAGCTGCTAATGATGCTACATGCTACCTGACGCTTCCATCACTGCTTGTAAGACGGAATTGTTTTTTTTTTTTGTCTTTGTTTTTTTAATTTTCAGGATAAATGGCATAAAAATAAAAGTTCAACATTTGTGATTTTTTAGTGAGAACCTAGTTTAGCAGTAATGGTAATGGTTTCCAAAGTTAGCAGAAAAGCTAATGCACTACATGAGAAGCTTAGCAGCACTGTGCCCACCACTGCTCATTCTCTTCTTGTCTGTATAAATATTCATTTTTTTTTTGTTATAAGACTCCAGGCCCATGTGCTTCTGTAATAAAACAATAAACTCTTTAAAAAAAAAGACACTTCTCTCTTTTACGGCCACTTATGCAACAATCTTTGTAAATCCCCATTTTACTTTAGCAAAATGTTAAATGCTGTTGGAGGGAAAAGATTTTCTTTGCTTTTCCTAGAGAGGAAGCCTTTGAATATGCAAGGCATGTGGCGTGTCAGCACAAAGGAAATGAATCTTTCATGGCTGGTTTGAAAGCTGCTGAACTGCTGCAGAGGCGAGCGCCAGATAGTTTCACTCAGTGACAGTTCTGCAATTTAATCAGCAGCTAACACAAAAAGACTTTATTCTGTGACGTTTTTAAATGTGTCCCAGAAATTATTTTATTTTTTATTTGAACACTTTTGCAAAGCTGTTTTTTTCTTTGGTTATTTTAAAGAGGAAATACAAAGCAAATGGTAAAATACCGTTGAATCTTAAATTATTATTTTTTTTTCTTAAACTCAGATGAACGCTCATGTGAGCCACGCTGAGCGAGTCGGCCATCTGGCAGACACTTTCATGCAACCTGGCTACCATAACAGATTAATTAAGGATGTTCCCCGTCTGCCATAATGTGTTTGATCATACCGGGAGATCTAATCTAGAGGTTGCACCTTTTCAATGATTAACAAGAACAGCAAGGTATTTGTTTAGCTTCTCTGTGTGGCAACAAAAACTTGTCCATATTACTGAGGATCTCATGAGTTGCAAGCAACAAATACCGTATTTTTTAGAAATCTGTACGAAAATAAGTTCTCAAATGTTCCCACAGTCCTCCCAAGGAGACTCGTAATCTAAAGATGGAGGAGTTTTTTGGGGAGTAAAAAGATTCACGGTCTCTGTAGAAACCCACAACCTCCTTAGGTATCAACACAGCAGACATCTGTTCAGATTGGAGACATCTGTAATTTCCCAACAGACAACAACACGGAATTTGAACGCATTTAGTTTGTATGAACTGCAACATTTCACACCACTGCGGGTGTACCTTCAAATATTTAGTTTAAGGTGACATTTCATGCAAAATCTTAGCCTGGTAAAAACCAGCCCCTTGTTCTACGCTTTGCTCCGTACAGAGGGTCTATAATCTCGGCTATTGAGCAGCAATTTCTTGCTGGAGGGGTGGCCTCTAACAATTGCATCTGATTTTACCCAATTGCTAACATTTGGCCGTGACATGTGCAGTGCACCAGCTTGACCGTGAAGGAAGCAATGCTAAGACGCTAACCGGAAACTGCGTGCAATGTAAACAACCATCCCCTACTGCGAAGAGAGAAGTACAGAGCCAAACAAGATGGCTGTAAATAAGTGCCACATAGATATCTTTATATTCTGTTTGGGTCATGTTTTTTCAACTTGTTCAATTTTCTGTATTCCCTATAACTTCAAGGTATTTCATACAAGCCTGCCAAACGAGGTCATGGACTTCTGGCTAACCAATTTTGAATTGGGGGGTCTGACGTGCCTCATTTGCATTTAAAGAAACGGCACTAAAACGAGTTGCTCTCAGATGCACCTCTGAACAGGGGTGAGAGGCGGAGCTACAATAATGAGGAAATCAGACCAAAACATTGAAGTCACACTTATAAAGACCACAACTAAATAATGGATTTAAAAGCATATGTCTCCTTAAAAGACCATTTTTTTTCACTTTTTGTAGTTACATAAAATTAGTATTTGACACTTAATTTCACACGTAATTGGAAATTAGAGTAAAAAAACACAACTTGCCTGCAAAGCCTGAATGTTTCTTTAATGAAAAGCACCAACATCACCAAAACCAGGTGAACTTGTGATGTTTGGCTTTCATTTGGTTTTAATGTTAGAGCAGGGGTGCCCAAACATTTTCCCCAAAAGGGCCAAAATACAAAAACATTTTCCCTGAGAGGGCCAAAAATAAAATCAACCGGAGGGCCGCGGGCCAAATGCAATAATATTAGAAAT
>JAUBOC010000071.1:9023027-9034921 GCA_032275365.1 Anablepsoides cearensis
GATATGTAATAAAAATTTAAGATGGCTATCCTGTAGATTGACAATCAGGGATGTGTAGGCGAGTATGTGTTTGAAATGTATATATGTACTATATGTGATCATATGGTTATGTATAATTAGAGGAACAAAGGGGTGAGGTACAATAAGCTTCTACTCACTCCTTTTTTGATTATGCCAACTATTCTGTTTGCTTTTTGGTTCAATAGTTTTTTATAATTCTGAGCTTCCTTTTGTTTTTATCTTTTTTTTTTTTTAATCTTTTTGTTTATTCATTATGAGTTTTTTGTTATGGAGACATATGTTGTGTAATATGTGGAAGCTAGATATTTATGCATATTCAAAAAAAAAAAAGAAAAAAAAAGAAATCTTCCAGGAAAACTGCAATCGGTGCAGCCCTACCTACAATACATTTAGCACAGAGAAAACTAAATGCACAATCTAAAATTGTGTTAATCTACCTTATTTATGCATGTACAATGCTAAATATTTAACCCCAAAAATCATCCATAAAGTTGGGGAGTTTTATTCCACACAGGAGTTAGGTGTCTGTTAGCAAAATATTGCACAAACTTCAGGAGAGAAAACAATTAGATATACAACTGAATAATTTTAAGTTGGCCTGTTCAGTCATACATTCCCGTTGCTTTTTCCACTGAAACATAAACTTTGCAAACACAGTAAAAACCAGAAACAAACCCTACAGCAGACGAGCGGCTCTGTTTTCTCTCCAAATGACAAATTCAATTTGAACAGTGTCCTCTGCTGTAATGGAACAACTGGGTTCTGTTTTTACTCATTTACATCGGTCCTATCGGCTTCAGCTTGTTTATATATATCATGGCTGTTTAATGGTTTTGTTCTCAGTGGGTTCAGATCAGATCACTTGATATTAGAGGGTCCACATAAAGGACACTGTGCTGCTAAAGCCCAGCAAAAACACAGAAAACTTGTCACCAAAAGCAGGAAAACATTCTAATGCCTCTCATAATATTCCTTTCAGTTTGGTTTAAAGGGTAAAGTTTGCTGCATGTACCTCCTTAGCTGTGTTTAATCATCATGTGGATATAGTTTCATTTAAAAAGGAAATTAAACCATCATCTGCATGGATCCTCACCCTTTTCCATTCTTGTTTCTTTAGGCTCTTTATACTGTAATCTAGACAGATTCTGCTTTTCTTAACACGAAACACCAAATGGTGGGGGGCTTTAATCATTGGTAATTGAAGACCCTGCTGCGGGTAAATGAGCCTTAATCTGACAGACATAGCGTGTACCATTAACACCGGGGGCTTAAACATTTGGAAGGCACTTTTAGTACTATACAGATAGGAGGAGGATTTATGGAAGGGTCTGTTGGTGGCTTTCATTTACTGTTATTTAACCCGTTGAGATCTCAGATCTCTTTTGCAAGGGAGGCCTGGGCCTGAAGGCAACCTATTGTACATGTTTTGAGGGGTGGGGGAAACCGGAGTACCCGGAGAAAACCCACGCAAGCATGAGGAGAACATGCAAACTCCGCACAGAAAGACCCCAGGTCCGAACCGGGGCTCAAACCCAGGACCTTCTTGCTGTGGGGCAACGGTGCTAACCACTGAGCCGTCGTGCTGCTTTGCTGTCGTGTTGGAGGGCCAGCCCACTTCTGAGTTGTTACTTGTTCGTTTTGGTATTTTTAGCTCTTGCTAAGAGCTTTGCATAATCACCGAGTTAAAGCAATGCAAATATATTAACTCCCCCCCACACATACACACGCACATACACACACACATTTATCATTCAAATGAAATGTGGCAATTTGTATAAGCATCTATTTCAATCAACTAGATAAGAAGTTGGCTTTATGGCAACCTTGCAATCATAAAGTAAAAATTAAAAAAATAATATTAATTTGTCGAGTTGAATTAGAGAAACAGGCAAAAAATATTTCTTCATATCAGATAAGATTAAACTCATTAGCCCATAATTTACTAAAATAATGCAACACGTTTTGTTAGTTATGAAACAATTGAGTACATGAATTCTGAAAATAAAAACAATTGAAAAGAAAAGCCTTTTTTTCAGCCATCCGTGCCTCTCTGTGACTTCTTCAGACTCTGGCGTGTTGGAGGTTGTGACCCCGCTGGTGGATTACGGTTTCTGAGCTGGCTGGTGTACAGATTAAGGTTGACTCTGTATGATGACCTAGCCTCCTAATGCTAATTGGTTAACCCTGTAATCCAGCTGGTAGTCAGCAGTAACACTTTCCAAAGGCAGCTTGACTGCTTGGCTGGAGCTCCGTGTGCTGTGCCAGGAAGCCGCTGTCAGATACTGTCAGTTCGTTAACAGCGAGTGGTGAGAACGCACAGTGTTGCCGTCACGTTTCTGTGGAGGGACTGTTGTAAACTGTAAAGTTGTGGACTTTAGATGGCGAGAAGGACACAAGTGTGGAGGCTTTGTGACATGTCTGCTCATTTGCAGTTTTAACTTACTTGAATTAAATCATGTTTTTTTTTTTTTCAAAAAAAATAGTTGAATTGTAAAGTGTGAAACACCCTTCAACCTTGCCAATATATTATTCAGTTACAGGCCTAACATTTCCTGAAAGATTTCCGAGTTGAAAACATCCCAGTTTCCAAATGTTGGAAAAAAGCTCTTTTATTTCTCGCTCCGACAGAATAATAACATGACTATAGCGCTCTATTTAGCATTTTGAGAATACAAACAACCTTACCTAAAAATCCCTATAAAGTACTACAAGTACAACTGACTTAATGTAAAGTACACAACACAGAACTGCTAAAAATTTTCTCTCTCTGTTGATGCGAGGAGCAGCCATGTTGAAATGATGGGTATGGTTGTTGCACCAACTTCCTGACGCACATTGAAGTCCAGAATTCCGACCTCCGAGTCCAACTGGAACGCAGCATAATCATCAAACTTTAGAAGTTAAGACAACCAGGGACAGAAAAGTGGGAAAACCTGTGTACATGTACCGAGACTATTGATTACAGAGTGAGGACAGGTGTGCTGATTACAGATGAAACACAGGTGTGTACAAAGGCTACAAAGAGTACAAAGGCTATATAAGAAATCTACTCAAAACATGGTGAAACTGCAACAATAATGAAGTGAAAACACTAAAACCACATTTGTTTTAATGGAAAACTTAAATCTGAATTATAGACATATGACATGATTCTTTAGTTGAGTGAGTTCTTCAGCTGCTCAGGGCAACATCAAGTAAAATCTGCCTCTCTGTGGCTCCTTCATCACATAGACACGTGAAAAACATTTAATTTTATTGCCCTTTTTGTCATGGTTTTGCTGTGAAACCATCAATGTTGCTGCTTTTTCGTCTGTGTTTCATTCCCTTCCTTTATATGTTGGATTTCCTCCCCTTGTTTTTTTCTGTTGGTTTGGCTCTTTTGTGTTTGTTTCACATCTCAGTTCTGACCATGACTCCATTATTTTGTTTGTGTCAGCCACATCTGGTTGCGATCTGTTGTTACTAAATTGTCATAAATTTCCTTTACTTTCAGTTGTTCTTCAACAGCACTGGGATAAGTCGATGGGACTGAAGAAAGCAAGCGTGTATGCCCATTGCTAAGCAACCTTAGCAAACACAAAACAGGTAGAACTCAGCCAGTTTTACAGACATTAAGCAAAAACTTGGTGTGTTGGTGGCCAAGCGTTATTCCCAACACATACTCTTGACATGAACTCATCATGCAATATCTGTTTTTAAATACTATTGCTGTCAACTCTACCTGTCTGTTAGCAAAATATCTCATAAACCACTTTGCAACTTTTGATAAAACTTTCATGAATTATTAATTAGGTGTACCTCTACAGCTCATTAACTTTTGAAGTCAACGAAGTTCAAGCACACCACCTCAGCTAATCCAACAAAGCCAACCCCAAAACAGATATAACTCAGACAATTTCATGGATTTTAAGCTAAAGATTGACGTGGGCATTGTTGAGAATCATCAGAGGGGTCAAGTTTTGAATACTATATCTTCTGCATTTTTGCCTAAACGTTGGCTTCAACTTTGTTTGTCTGTTAGCAAAATATTTCAAGAACCAGTGGACCTATTTAAATGAAACTTCCAAAAAGTGATAATTAGATGTACATCTACAACTAATTAACTTATGGAGTCAACCCATTTTAAGAGTTTTGCCACAGCTAAGCATCCCTTTCAAACCCAAAAATGGTTATAACCAAGTCAGTTTTACAGATACTGAGCTAAAACTTGATGTGATAAAAAAAAATGAGACTCTTCCTCAACACATATTCTGAGCACTAACAGATCACAGAAGATCTTGCAAAATTGTGTGACTTTGCACATAATATAATTTACATGGTTTACCTAAAATAACTCTTGTTTAAAACTGGTGTAAATAGTAGCAGGTGATATGTTCATCATTGGAATGCTAGGCAGTTGATTGAAAAAGTTTCCTTCTGGATTTTGATATGTTAATAATTGCTCAATTACAATTTAAATGGATGTATTCTGAATCTGTTTACCTGGAGACGCTCGTCCCTGATGCAATATTGATTAGCTTGATGAGATAATAGAGGTGAAACAGCAGCCAAGCTCCAGCCATACATTTCTCAATGAGAAATGACATCGGACAGGTAATCAGAATGAAGATAAACCAGTGCCACTGGGATCCTAATTACTTCAGGTGTGGTCTAATTGTATTGCCATGCACAATCTGCCCGTCGCTCAGTTCTTACTAACAACATTACACTCAGAGAGCGCTAGATGCCATATGTTGAGGCTGGAACTGTCAGGTCACATTGAGGAAAATTCAGCAGCTCAGACTCTCCTTCTTTTCTCTCCATTTGTGTCAGGTGTTTCCCCCTGTGGTTAAAAGAAACAAATGTTAAGGATAATTGATACAGCTAATGAAACAGCTGCGGACACACACACTCACTGATCATAGGACTTGTGTTCTGTTTACTACAAGGCATGAATGTTTTAGATCACATTAATTGATGTTCCAGTTCCAGGGCTTGTGTTATGATGTCATCATCCAGAGACAAATGCAACAGCTGCTTATGTTGCTAATACTGCTAATGCTGCTAACGCTTCCCAGCGAAACATCATAGCTTGCAGTTGTGGCTGGGCATAGATACCACCCTTATTGTTTTCAGTCAACACATTTTGAATTTAAATTTTAAATGCCATCTTCAATAGCGTTAGCAGCATTAGCGCTTGCTTTTGTAGGATGATGGTGTCTTAACAAAAGCCACGCACCAACAGCAAAGGCTGCATCCCCTTCAGAAATACTGTATTTCAGAGTAAACTTTATTATTTAAGATTTATATTTCAATTTTATATTTACACATTTAGATTAATGATTATTAGATTAACGTTCTTCCTGCACAACAACTACTATGTGAAACTGATAAGACAACTTATTGAAACTCCTACAGTGAGTATTTTCATGCTGCTTGCCTGATGGTTGCAGGATGAACAGGCTGTTGTTTGGGTGAGTTTTCCTTCCTTGTGTCCTTTGGGCTTCGTGCTGGAAAAGAAAAACTCTAGTATTGTAATATTCCATCAGGAAGCGGGTGTTTGTATATGCCTGTCCATTTGTGTTCATCAGAACCTGGTTGTGAATTGAGACCGAACTGTACTGATAAATGCGCTTTCCTCCAGATTCCCCCCACAAGGGGCTAAAGTAGCAGAAACCCATTTGTCTTTGAGTGCTAAACAAACAGCAGAGGCAGGGCGGTAATGGCAGCCTCGAAGTGTGTGGTCTTTGTCTCTGCTGGGGAATCTGTTCTAAAAGGTGGGAGAGGTTTTCAGGTCTTTGGTCACACTTTCACAGTTAAAGTCTTACTTTGTATTTGTTTTTATTGTAGAGCTTCTTTTGAGTCCAAGGTCAAAGATGTTTATTAATTTAGGTTTAAATTTAGAGTCAGTGGATTTGCAAAAAAAAAGTACTACACTGTAAAACCTGACAAGTTAACTCAAATGATTTGGGACCGATGGCACAAATCTATATAGGTTTTGTAAGTCAAACTACTTGAGTTTATTTAATTATGTGATAAAAGTTTAAAGAACACAAAGCAATTGTGTTAAGGTAACTCAATTGCATAAGTTTATTAACTCATTTCATTTAGTATGTTGCAACTTAAACAACTTATGTTGGACTGAAAAGCTGTTAGTTTTCATACTTATTTAAACAGTTACATGGTCATACTCAAATTAAGTTAAATGAACTTCTTTTAATAAACTTAATACTCCAGTAGAATTACTTGATCCAATTGGAAAAACTGATTGCACCAAACTGTATGAATAGTATTAACACAACAAAAAACTGCAAGTTCAAACACAAGGCTACAAAAGCCATTAATAAATAACAAAAATTTGTCTTTTTAACCTGAAACTTACCTGCATATTTATTTATCAATTTTCTAAATGCTTTTAGATTATTTTAGGTGTACATCAGTAAATTTAAAATACTGTATGAAGTGAAAAGAATTTCAATATTTTAGAAGAAATGATTTTAGTTGTCAGCCAAACCATTAGAGTTTTAAAATAACTTTGGATTAACTCTTTTCTTACTTGTGATATAATGACATGTACAGGAAATGCCAATATAGCTGAACTACAAAGATGTTCCTAACCTATGCATCTTGTAAGAATGACACATTAGTGTTCAACTGTGTGAATGTAAAACAGTTTACATAAAGACATGTGGCTTCTCAACTGCTTTACCCAAACCTGAAAGTCGAAATGGCAAACTAATGAACTGAAACCACTGACACCTGTGCGGGGACAATCAGGATCAGATGCAGGTGGGTGTAGCAGGAACAGAAGCAGGAACAAAGCTGAAACTGAACAGAAGACAAACTAACCAGAAATACACAAAGCAGAACACAAACTAGAATAAATACTAAGCAAAAGTACAAGTCTTGACAGTCGCCAACCGTTATAAAAGAAATGTACAGGTGCTGTTTATACATTTAAAGCAGTGGTTCCCAACCCTGTCTCAAGTCCCCCTATCCAGCATGTTTTACTTGTTTCCCTGCTATTCAGCAGGTCATAAGAAGATTGTTAATCACTCATTCATTTAAACCAGGTGTGTCAAATCAGGGAAACATCTAAACATGCAGGAAAGTAGTCTTTGAGGACCAGGGTTGAGAATCACTGCTTTAATACATGTTATCTGATTTATTATTTACAAAAAAATGGCAAAGAATCAATGGCTTCCAGAGGCAATACTAAAAAAACATAAAACTAAGACAATATTATATTTTAAAAATGTCTCATCAAGCTCAGAGAAGCTCTTATTCTTTTTCTTAGGTGGTGTTTTATGGTGGTTGGCAAACCAGAGAAGATCTTGAGGTGTTGGTCAACATTTAAAGCAGTAATTTTTAGATGTTTCCCTAATTTGACACACCTGGTTTAAATGAATGATCCGTACCAGAAACTCATGCGCTAAATGATTGTTTTCTGGAATGCAATCGATTTATGAAAAAATACAGAAAATTATTATTTCCATACTTAATTATGAAGGTGCATTAAATTATATTTAGAGTTTTACAGCTTTTGGCCCTCTGATAGTGTAAACAAAAAGTTTTGGCCTCATAATCATCAGATCAGATCTGTTTTTTTTTTCTTACAAATTCTGATGACTGTGTGCAACCAAGATAATTGTTCAGTTCTGTGGAGTTGAGTTTCTTTTCTCTAAACCTTCACCACACGCTAATGGTGTATTTTATACCAAACAGCACATGTCAGCTGACACTGGGTCACTAAGGCAAAAGTTCATTTGTTCCGAACAAATACAACCCACTTTCAGTCACCACACACTAACCATGACACACACACATTTACTAATAATAATAGGGTGGGACTACTGAGGAATGTGTCCATGCAAGCAAAAACATCCAGCCTCTGGTTTGGCAGGAACTAACTGTGGAGCTTCTAATTTGCCCTCCTGCAGTTTTTTTTGTTTTTTCATTCACAGCATTGTGTATTTCCATGTATAACAGGACTAAAGACAAAGAGTGGAGCCTATTTATTTCATTTCAGTCAGGAGTTGTTGGTGCGTGACTGGGAAGAACTCTAGAGGCAGAGCTGGCTAAAGCAGACATGCAAGTGTGGATTCAGCTTAGCTGCTGCCAGGGATCTGTCCAGGACCAAACCACACCACAAAATAGGCCCTTGTTTTCTAATAACAGCAGAGAGAAGAACAGATAACGACAATATCAGCATAGATATCAGGTATGGCTGAAGAAAGCCATTATACAGGGATATATTCCAATGCTGAAACCAAACTTAGGTTGTGCTTCAACCAAAAATCATCAGTTTCTATTTAAATGTTGTGAACAACACATCCTCATTTCAAGGCCATCTTTTCAGGCTCCTACACTGGTCACAATGCAGTCCCGCCACACCTTTCCATTATTGACAAAAGAGGGAAATGAATGGCACGCTCACTGAATCATAATTTCCCTTTCCTGTCAGTATGAAAGTGGAAATACCTTTGCATACATTCACACACACCAAAACATGCTGTTATCCTGCTTTTTGTCCTCTAGCTTGATAAAGTATAAACCTTTTTTTTTCATGTCTGTGAAAAATAATGCAAAAACACAGAATATGCTCCAAAATATTTGATTACACTGGTAATTTCTTTCAGTTCTGGTATTTATGTGCTATGAAAAAGGCAGTTTTGGATTTTTCTTTTTATAGCAGACCACAGTTTTTTTTTTTAAAGCTGTCTCTTCTGTATTTTGTATGTGTGACATTTGTGAAAAACACAGAATGAATAAAACTAAAAACTTGAATTAGTCGTTGGCAAACTATTTACAAAAAATGAAAAGGCACAAATACCAGAATGCAATTAAAATCAAAACAAAGACCTAAAACACAGGAGAGTCGACAGCATGACAGAACGATGAGTGAGTGAACTGAAAGCTTCCTGATAGAGATGATTACTGAATGAGTGCACCTGAGACTAACGAGCAGATAAAGGACTGGCGTGAATAAATAACTGAAGGTGGGGATGAAAGAAATAATTGGTCAATGACAGGGAAAAAACAAGCAAACAATAAGAAAATATCAAAATAAAAACTAAATATATTTTTTTTAACTAAGATCATCTTACAATGAGATAAAATGGGGACTGAGCTCCTGGGAGGAGCTATGTACAATTTCTTTAACATGCATGAATGAGTCAAAGCAGCACTCCGAGTATGTTTTTTAATGTAGGAATGACGTAAGGTATTAATTACTTTTGGCTAAGTGTGCAGCAGTGTGCAGCTATGTATGTAATCAATAACATTTTTTTTTTGAAAATTTCTGTAAGTTTCCTCTGGTTCATGAGATATTTTGGTATCACTACCAACAACCAAAGCAATCTACAAAAGACAACATTGTACACACTGACCAGCAGCCACAGAGGCGATCTCAAACACCACCAAGCATATACCCTAAAATCCCCACCTTCACAGGTGCAGCCGGTTAAGACAATTAAGACTCATGTACAACCATGACAACACATAACAGAGGGTCTGACAGTCTTTAATCCCACAAAGGAGCTGTCCCCCAGAACCAAGGACAACTATTTCAGGATAAGCTTTGTCCCGCTGTTCTGTTCTCTTGGTAAATACAGCAGGAGCTCAACCCGGTGGTAAACTCTGACCAGCTCTACCTGTGGTGTATGGCCTTTTTTTTGTAGCCCTCCCTGTGTCTTCATGATGTCATTCCCAGTCAGAGTGTAGTACCATCTGTCATTATTGTGGATACAAGACATTTTCCTGGGGTCCAGAACTCGCTTCTTGTTCTTGAGTAGCACAGGTACAAAGGAAGAAGTCAGGTTTTTTTCTCCTACTGTTGGGATGAATAAAAGACTTAAGGTTGTATGGAAATTACAAAATCAGAATTAAAAAGAATAAAAAAATAGATTTAGAATGTAAAACCTTAGCATTGTTTTAGCCATTTCCCAGCTTTATGACTCTGCCGGTTAATAAAAAACAATGGCATATAAAACTTTTCATTACGATACACAAACCCCGGCCTCTGTCCTTTATTTCTAACCATGACCACGTCTAGCCTCCTTCCTCCTTCCTCCCCTCAATGCTCTTGAGGAATATCTAATGCTGCTGCCGCTGTCTGTATACATTGTGAATTCCAGTTATGGTGTGTCTGAATCATTGGTATTCAGAGTGCAGAGTCCAGGAGCTGGATGTGCTGGACAGAATCGACACGTACAGGATTATTGAAATACACTTCTCCCTCTTGCAGTAATTGCTCTCTGTCTTGTACCGGCTCCTCTGCTTACTTCCCAACTTGTTCACTCTGCTTATCACTTGTTCTTTTGTCTTATTTATCTTCTGCCATTTTGTATATTCTCTGCTTCTCCATCATATCCCAACCTTTCTTTGTCCACTTTCTTTTATTGAACTGCTTCCAGTCTGTTCTTTTACATCTTCATTTCCAATCTTCCTACTCTCACCTCTGAGTTCCTGCTTTCACCAAGAAAACACGAAGGAAAGATAACCGAGATTCCATCACGGGGCTCATGAATAGGTTATGCCGATGTCACTGACGCCCCTGCCTCTCATAAATACACATCATATTACCTGCCTTTCTCAGAAGCGCGCGTATAAAGCTTCGTATTCGTCTTGCCTAACTACCTGCCTCTTAAAATATACGGGATTTATGCATCCCGTATGACATTTGGTGTAACAGCGCAGCAAATAAATGCAAATCGCACCTCCAGTTCACCTGCGCTGAATGTCATCCTTGCTCATCTGTTTGTCTTCCGGAGCAGACGCTTCTCTTCTTTTGTCCGTGTAGCTTTCAGCTCTGCTTCTTTTCACAGCCTGAGCTAAAACTGAGACGAGCAGCGAGCGACATCCACAGATGACCTCGTCTGAATCACTTCTACTGTTGCTGCTTTTTATTTCTTTTTTTTTTTTTCACGTCTTTGTTTAACAGTCACTATTATATACATAGTGTGGATACAACTCTATATTTCCTGTACTCCCTTACGGCTTCCTGAACTTTGCCAGAGACGTCCCAGAGGGAATCCTAGCCAAATGCAGTTCCACCTTTTTACCAGAATTCTTGTACTCATCGAAGCTTAACGTTGGATCTGTTACTTCTTTCATGCTGTGGATTTTTTTCTCTCTTTTTTTTTCCCAGGATTACAACTCAGCCTGGAATGAGTGTGGGTTTGGAGGCAGATCAGTCTGGTTAACAAAGACAGGATTATAAACAGGATTTTCCTTCTGTCGACAGAAGCAGGTCAAATATCACCCTGACCAGTTTTACCTCAAAACCAGCAGAGAGCTGTGGATAATCCTCTGCAGGTTGACATGTGTCATGCATGAGGACCGGGAAAAAAAAGGGGGTGGGCCTGTATTTGTTTGTGGGCATCAGTAAGTTGTCTACATTTAGGAGGGCAGATGCACCTTTCAACAATACAAACCTGGTTTTATTGTACGACAACGCTTTAGGATGAGAACCATCGACTCCTAGCAGACGTCTGCCACTTCGTGCTGTCGGTCATCTCCAGATGGCTGGATGCCGAAACACAGTTTGACTTGGCTTTGCTCAGTGATGCGTGTAAGCCACATTGACCCACCAGTGTGAACATCTGACCTCGCCTCCCCGCCGTGCCTGCCTGTGCCATTGCACGTATTCAATAAAGATGTACAGCAATGGACTTACAATCAGGGGTTACATTAAGATCTTTTACAGCGTGGGAATGTGGTCACCCGCTTCGGATGTTATCATCCATTAAATGGACTTTATTAGCCGTTATCAGTCCCATACAATGGCTTCAGACTGACTTCAGACTGTCCCGACTATGCCGCCTAGTGGGTTCTCCGTCCCATACAATGGCTTCAGACTGTTAGCTGGTTAGCATGAGGCATAAAGTCACTAA
>JAUBOC010000071.1:9071825-9082865 GCA_032275365.1 Anablepsoides cearensis
GTTGCGGACCTAATAATAATTATAAGCGGATTAGAATTTGCGGAACTAACTTTTTCATTAGCGGTGCCCACCACTGGTAACAGTGTTTTAACACATCTTTTAAACACTGAAAGGTTACGTGTATAAATGTGAAATAAATAATGCAGCTTTACTATTATAAGTAAAAGTAAGAGAGTTTAAATGTGTGAGGCCAGGACCAAAATGAAGGGCTGCCATTTTTCGTGTTTCGTGCTAACTTTATTTTATAAAAACCTTCCGTTGTCAGATTCCTATTTTAATGGTATTAACGTGGATTTCATGTTTCTGCAGAGCCTCACTTCAAAGATCTGAATTATCCCTTTAACTGAATGCATTTTATTCCACTTCCCCTCTGACTGTCTCCTGACAACAGTTGTGACAATGCAGGAAATGAATGCTCTGGCCTGGGCAGCAGCATGGGAACACTGGACAGTGGATGTCTCTTGGGTAAACTGTATTGTGATGTGGGTGTTTTTGTTATGTCCTTTTAGTCGCGGCTGGATCCAGGAGAAGGAATTGTTTTCTTTCCTCTCTGATGAGAATACGCTGGCAGCCGTGGAACAATAGACTGCAGGGCAGGGCTGCTTCTGCCCCTGCAGCTCCGGTCCCTGTCCATTCCATTTATGGCTTAAGAACTAAATGTTAGCTACCCCTCCGCGACTGCGTCCCCTCCCTTCCCTGGTGCATGCACTTTTACCCTTTACCCCAGATCAAGCGAAACCCACTCTTTAAAAAGTGTTTATATGCACTGCTGTAAGTTTTAGCGTATGTTTAACAAGCAAAATTGAGCTGTAAGACTAGATTACTTGGTTAATACTTCCTAATAGATGACCGGAGGTCCTTTCTGCCTCAAGTAGCTGGGCCTAGGCTTGTGTTGGAAGCAGATTATGATGCAGCAGTGGAAGTTTGACTGGCGATTATGTGTGGAGACAGATCCTCATTGACATGCAGGAATTCTATGCTTGAGCTTATATCAATTGTTATGTAAAGCAGACACTCATATTGTACAGTCCTCCCTGGATCTGAGTGTCTGCTGTGGTTTTGTGTGCAAATGCTTCAGAAAAAGGCGGAGCACGCTGCGTTTGTTCCATACTTACACCTGCCGACATACGCACAAACCATCGTTTCATCCGGTTTCCCTTTATCACATATTTATTTATGGGGGGAAGAAGAAAATGTCCCGTCTCTCTTTTTGCAGCTTAGAAATGCTGGTCAAACAAGTCATGTTGTGTCTTTATCCTTGTTTGTCTCAAAATCAAAGTCTTTCACCGATTCTGTGATCATTATCCTGCAAAAGCTCAACAGAGAGAAAGGAGCTTGAGGGTTCTTATTGTTGATTAGGATAAGGCTTATCTTGTAACCCTAATCAGAATATTGATGAGCTCTCCTTGGTTGGCTAAAAAAGCTCAAGGAGGTGTTTTGTTATGAAGTGGGATCAGGTCCTCTAAGGTCGAGACTTGGATGAGGCTTTATGTTTTTTCCACATTAGCAAGGTTGTTATAAGGGCACTAAAAAAATCAGTTATTATATTTGTTTAAACGTTTTTTATCCTAAATTCTATCAACCCAATATCAACCATGTCTGCTGTATAGTTGCTACTTTCAGCAGACAGGTTGCACAGGCCTGAGACACTCTCACTTTAATGGACACTTTATTCTGCAATGTTTAAATATTGTGTGAAAAATTGAATGAAAACAGCAAAAATTGGGGAACAAAATCCTAGTTAAAAATTTCTTCTAACATTTTATAATTATTTAGCTCACTGTTCTTACATTAAGTTATGTTTTTACAAAAAAGTAAAATGATCAATAATATGCCTAAATCTAAATATGAATATCTAAATGTAAAAATTAAAGCTTACATTTAAAATTTTCAGAATGGAACGCAGCCTTTGCTGTTGGTGCAAAGCTTTGTTCTGATGTCATCATTTTGCCATAAAAGCAACCCCTAACGCTGCTAATGCTCCTGAAGATGGCATTTAAAACTTAAATTCAAACTGTTTTCATAAAAATTTGGATATTTCAGTGATGGTACCTGCACCTCCTTGGATGATAACTGGGGTCCGGCAGTTTGAAGTTCAGCTCTGGCACTGCCCATAACTTCAAGTTTCATGTCTTGTAGAGAAGCGTTAGCAGCGTTAGCAATGTTAGCAGTTGTTTTTGTCGCAGGGTGATGACGTCATAACAAAAGCTACAAAGGCTACCCGCATTCCGAAATACTTAAATGTAAATTTTAACATTTAAGATTTAACTTTTAAATTGATTTACACATTCAAATTTAGAAGTTGACATTTAGACATAACATATAACATTTTAATTAAGCGTCAAAATTAGCAAAATGTAAATACAGTGAGCTGAATTCTGTAACAATAAAATGTCAATGGTTCAGAATTTGAGCTAAAAGGTGAAAATATATTTTAACATGCTATTTTATACTGGGCACCCCATACTCAATTACATACAAATTATGCTGTGACTTGTTTGCTGTTTGCACGCTGAGCCAAAATACAGTTAACTCCTGTAAGTGACTAGTGTCTATTAGTCAATGATTACTGATGAATTTTACTCATAATTAAAACCTCTGCTCATTGTTTTTCTATTTTAAGAGTTGATTTAAAATATTTTTCTAAAGGTTTCTTTCTGATTTAAAAAGAAACATCTTATGTTTACCAGATTCCAATCACATGTTGCAAAATGCTGCATGAGACTGTGATAATTGCACTTTTTTGTTCCCACGTTTTGTTGAAACAGACTACTACTGATACCAACACAAAACCTGTAATCACGTGCATCGGTGGGGAACCTCGAGTGCCATTCCTAACCTGGTTTTCTCTGTGTAGTGTCCACATTATGTCCCGCTTCCTGTGTGCTTTGTCCAGACGCCACTTAAATAATTCCTCAGCAGAGAATTGCATGCTGTGAAGTGCGTTTGTGAACAGCAGCTTGGGATAAAAAATCCAGCTGTAATTATTTGCTTTTTGCTGTTTATTTTGCAGTTATGTTACAAAACTCTTGGAGCGCATACATGAACAAAGATGTCAGTAAATTGTGCAGATGCTTTTGTTGCTCTTCTCTATGTTTTGACACAGAAAATAGAGGGAAGCTTTCTCATTCACCCTGTTTTCAAGAACCTAGAAAAAAAGTTTAATTCCTTTTGATTTTAGAATTAGAACTTACATAAATGTTCAAGAATTTGTGACACATTTGGTCTTCTTTAAACGAACGTTGGTCCGGACCTTTTTATGCAGTTTGAACACACTCAGGTGAACTCTCGTGTGAACCAAACAACCGGACCAAGACCCCTTTTTTAATGTTGGTCTCAGTTTGCTACCAAATGAACAGCGGTGTGGTTTATTTCTGGTGTGAATACAGACAGGCATCGAACCGAACCAACTACAAGAAACATGCGCCTTTTTTGGACTTCATGAGCCACCGTTGCTAAACGTCATGCTAACGATTATCCCTTCAGTGTTGCTAACGCTACTACCGCGCTACAAACAATGAGCTGTTGTGGGTCCGGGCACGCAGAGCATCTAAAGGAGACTTTATTGTCATTCACATCACATGTTTACAATAAGTATATAAAAGTATTAACTTATTTTGCAAGAAAAAGTAAAAACCGTGATAAATGGTAATAATGGCATCATAGAAGGGAGAAAGGCAACAACATGAGCGAATTGTATAGAATTGTATCACTGATTGCACATTTCATGTTTTTGAAATGTTTAATATTTTTTCTTTTTTTGTGTCTTTTGTTTAAATTTTTTTCAAATGTAGTGATTTATACATAATTTAAATGAACAGGCCTGTTTTTAGCACACCGAGCTGTCAGCCGCGATCAGCTTTATGGGTTTATTTTTAGAAACGATCTTTCGACGAGCACCTCGATTGGAAACCGGGTGCAAAAACGTTGCGGGCACAGAAAATTGCACGCTTTTCTCTACTTAGGAGATCAGACCCTCCATATTGTTCAAAAGAATAACACAAAAAGTAAAGCCATTTGTGTTTTATTAGTCTCATTTTTTTGCTTTCTGTGAATCGAATCACATTTTTATGAGGATTCGGTGCAGAAATCTTCAGTATTTTCCCTGCCTTTTTGCTTTTGCTGCTTTGTTGTTTAAACGCGCCGGATTTTAATCCACAAACAGATTATAGATTTAAACGAAAGCCACAAAACATTCCAGACAAGTTAGGACATAAAGTTATGGAAACGCGGGAATAGAGAGAAAATCTTGGAGGCTCAGTAAAACATTTTAAATAGAGCATAATGCATTGGACTCCACAATAGAAGAGTTTTCCACTGAGTCTGACTGTATTACAGGAAGAATAAAAATCAGCCACTTGAAAATGCCATTGAAACATGGACATAAGAGGTAATGGCATCCTGGTACCACTGTTTAATAGCTGCACAGACAGTGGAAACTGCAGACTGTGCTTATTAGTATTAGAAATACTAGCATGATGCAGTGCAGTGCACACAAATCATTTCTTTAGTTTCTTTTAGCATCACCTCCAGTTGAGTGTTATTTTTTCTATTGTTTTATTTGTAAAAATTTATATTATCCATAAAGGCGATCCAATTTTGTTTTTATTATGAGCAATATTAGAACAAACATAAGTACAACTGTTAACTTACTGCAACCTCATCAGTTTTCAGTAGGTTTGAAATCATTGTCTTTTTTTTTCATTACAACCAGTCAGGGTGAGAATATTTTAGCAAACTGATCTTACGGTTTTAATGAAAACGGTGAAAGCTGAGTCGCTCATTTTTGTTTCTCGGATCAGACCGGTTTCCCCTGATGAATGTTTTTGCCATTTTGTCTGCTCTTTCAGTACCATTGAAGCAGCACATTTTTGCTCTGGTTGCTCGGCAAAAGCCGCCTCATCACTTTCATGCACTGCCTGCTGTTAAACAGAGTTTTACAGTGCGTGTGCATCACTGGAGCTGCTGCGTAAGAAAGCAGGCATGCGCCTTCATCCTAGTTAGCAGTGGGCCACAGGGGTCTCGGAAATTAGCCTATGCAGTTTGCTTGAATTCTATAAGACTCAGGGGTGTGTAGGGAAAATAAAACCCAAAAAGTAGAGATGATGTGGCTTTTTTGTCATCTCAGGTCTCTACATAAAGTTTTTTGACACTGTTTCTTAAATTTGGCATTTCCACGGATATCCTTATAAACATCGCAATATTTCTAGAAATGTCTTTATCCAAACAAAACACAACTCATTACTACAAAATGCTCTATATAAGGTATGTAGGATATTGTTTACAAACTTTCCACAGAATCCCACTGAGATCTGGGTAAAATATGCAGGTGTTTCATACGGAGAAAAAAGCGCTTCAAGCTGCAGATTCAGTAGGTTTGTTTTGCATCATGGTGCATTTATTAATTTATTTTTAGCTTTCTTCAGTGTTTAAGCACCAGTCATGTTCTCCATTTCAACCACTCCTCATGTACGTGGTCGAGTGAGTAAAAGCCTTTACCAAGGACGCTTTGGATCTCATCAGCACTTCCCAGAGTGAGGATGGAGAATGCAGGACACAAGCAGAAGTCTGACAGAGCCTTTTTGTCATGAAGGCCTGTGTTTGTGTGTTCAAGCTAAGATGGCTTGGTTTCCTTTCTGCCAACTCACAACTGTCTCCGTTTCTAGCTTGTGTAGATGTTAATTGGACCCATTAATCCTGCATTTACATTTCGCCCACACTGAACGAGTACAAGATTCTGATGCTGTAAAACCGCATATTTGTCCTTCTCCATGTGACAAATTCCCTTTTGAGTATTCTCTTCGTTCTGAAAGAGCGCGCCAGGCCTGAATATTTATGTTGACAAGTCCCCACGGCTCTGAGTGTAGCCCCCCGCAGAACCCCATTCACACTCGGCTCATTACGGGATGTCAACCCTGCTATCCTTCCTGAAACTGTTTTTTTTTTTTTTTTACTGTAACAGGTTACCAAGGCAACGTGTAGAAACGCCGCTGAGGGATTTTTGTGCCGTGTTCTCCTGTGATCCTGTGGACAATAAGCCCAATGACAGGCAGCACTGATATGCCTGCTGCAGCAGTGTAATCATAATGACTGAGATTAGGCCTCGCTTCCTACTTAATGCTGCCAGGGTGTCATTTTATTGACAGATGCTGTTTGAATGGAGTCCAATGCAATTCCTTTTAAACAACATTTTAAATCTTTTGAAGTGGATTTTCATTGAAAAATTGTAAACAATTAATATTTTACCTGTTGCAGATAACTTTGGGGCAACATTGTGGCAACGTCTAACTCTACGCTAACCGTGTATGTAGCCTGTAGCATCGTTAGCAGCTAGACGTCAAATTAATAGTCTCAAAAATAAATAAAATAACATTTAATTATATTTAAAAATCACCTCGTATAAAATATAGAGTAGAGAAAATATTTGATATATGTTTGACAAACTTCAAAATTTGTATTTATAAAAAGTACAAGCTCAATCAAAGAAATGCGTCTTTTTTCTGAAAGGGTTAAACTGGAAATATCACAAGTTAGACCGAGCTATAAATCTGGTTTGGATTTACCGATATGCTGCAAATGATCCCGCCCACCTTCAAATTAAACCAATAAAACTAACAACAGGTTTGTTTCAGTCCCACCAGTTTCCAACTGGAAGGCGATAAGTCTGACATCTTAGCGGTTATCGTTAGCCTCTGCTAATTTTGTATTCAGTGTAGCGTTAATAGAGCTAAGGTTCTTAATTAGTGGTTAATGAATCTAACTTTTTGGCTAGTTGTCCCTCAAGTGCTTATACCATGATAAATTTTTCAGCCCTAACAGAACCCCAACTAAAAATATTTGAACTATCCTTTTTATTTAGCATCACTCCTCAGATGTATACTGAAAGTAGGTTGATGTAATATGAACAACAGTGGAAGAGGCATCCTCTAAGTCCTTTTCCCCCATATGTTTTCACCTAAATGCCAAGCCCTTGAAGGGATGCATTACTATAGATGAAGTCATTCAATCCTGTAGGGTTGGACTAAGGCATGTCCTGTAGGAGGATCCTGAGTCAGCTGGTCTTGGCATGCCCACAGGCCCTCAGCTGCTAATGTGCCACTAACTGTGTGTCACGTATCCCCCTGCTGAAGGTCAGAGGTTGAGTGGAGCGATTCATCTGGTCTCCACAGAAGCAAAAAAGGCGAGCAGCAATGGGAGAAGTGTGGCCGAGGTGAGGAGAGCTGCCGGGGGGGGGGCTTGAAACACGTAAAGCTCTGATTTCCACTCTGGCGGAAAGTTTTCATTAATAATTCTTTGCTTATCGAGAAAAAGCAGCATGGATGGAAGCAAAAAAGCAAATGTTGTTACTAATCTTGGATTTATTTATTTTTTCTTAAGTGCATTTGTGAGAGCTTGGCAAAGCTGTTTATACACACCACTCACAAACACTTTTTCTTTTTAGATTTTAGAATCTAAACTGTTTAAATATTAAAAACGTTTTGGTGAATAATGCATAAACTAAATCAAAATGTATTTATGTCTTATTGGGATAAAAAACCCGGCATTCTAAGAGAGAATGCATATTGCCTGCCATTTTTCATGCCAGTTTTATACTAGGGCTGTTCAACTTCAGCTGATAAAAAGTTAATACTTGTTCTTTTATATAATGCAGCGTTTTGCCTATGGTGAATATCTGATTCTGCACACGACAAACATCTTGCATAAACTCCCAGCTTCTGAGTGTTCAGGAGTTTGCAGCGTCTCTCAGCTGCTATTTGTAATGAGACTCGAGGAAGCATCTTCACGTCGCGTCCAGCCCATCGTGTGCCGATAAAACCTACAGAAAAGTTCTTCACCCGATAAATGAAGAACTGCTGGGACACTGTTCTGTCCTAAACGTTATCCTAAAAGACCACTTCATATTTTTGGAGGACGCTTTTGTTTTAGCGAGTCGCACATCACAGCTCTCTTTTTTTCTTTTTCCCCCCTCCCTCTCTCCCTCCGTGTCGGGAGGGGAGCTCAGCGTGCCTGTTAGCAGATAACTGCAGGTACAGGAAGCGACAGCGGTCAAAATACCTCAGAAACTGGCCCAAATAAGCGAACTCTGTGAGATTCAGCGTTTTATACTGGCTTACATTTTGTTTAGGTAATTCTGCGATCCCATCTGTTTTTCATTAGCAACTTATAAACGGAAGTGGAGCAGGAGAAGGTGGATTCTGATTGGCTGTTGTTGCGCACATTTCTGTCATGTTTGATCGAGGAAGAGGCTCACAGCTGATCACCGTGATCGACCTGAAATTTTTCTCGATCAATAATCGCGATCAACTAATCGCCCAGCCCTAATGCGATGATTACTTATTAGGAGTTTCACTAAAATCTGTCCAATTGTTCAGGACATGTTTTTCTAACTTGACAGACAAATAGAGACACTATAAAACAGGCAAAAATTATGTTATTATATTGTTTTTAATATGGATAATATGGATGGTACCTGTGGTCCGGCAGTTGGGAGTGCAGCTCGGCAGCGTTAGCAGCTTTAGCAATGCTAACGGTCGCTATTTCATCACGATAATGATGTCCTAACAAGAGCTGAGCATCAACAGGAAAGATTGCATTTGATTGCATTTTCCTGTATTTAATTCCCTTTTCCTTATGATGCCTTTTTGATGGAGCGTACAGATACTTTTTTTATGATTTTATTGATCCATGCATGCATTCTGGTTTTAACTCAGGGTCGCCACGCCAAAACCAGTGCATTTGATTCATCTTGACCATTTATTTGGACGGATGCCAGTTTTAACAGGGGTCTGACATTTGTCATCACTCTGTTAGTAAGAAATCCCCTCAGAGTTTGGCTCAAGGTGCCAAATGCAAAGTGGGTCATGGTGAGAGAACGCTCCTACTACTCTCACATACGCGGACCCTTATTACAGTGACTGATGGAAAAAAAAATCTAATGACATAAAGAATATTGCTTTGTAAGTATGTTACATAAGTCCTGGATTTGTCTGGAAATGACAAATAAGGCTGTTCAGACTCATCCTTGGTTTTGTCTTTTGCTTATATTTTAATTATATTCATTATAATTTCAGTTGAAGGTTTATTTATTCATCTCTTTTTCTTTGGAAAGCACTCATCCTTTTGTATTTCCGTGTGTGTGTGTGTGTGTGTCTGCTCTGTCTCCATCTCCCTCTCGCCCGTCTGTCTCTCAGCAGAGTGAAACTTGCTGACAGAGGCTCTTTGTTAATGGGGGGGGGGGGGGTGAGACTAGGTCACACAGGCAGATTATTTAGTGCTCATTGAAATCCTATAGGGGAGGTCATTTACATAGTGCTGCCAAAATCCACTTGTGACCTGGTTTGTGAACCCGTCTGCCGACCCGCCACCTTCCCCTCGTGTCTGTCGATGTTTTGTAAACAGACGTCGGGCCTGTTTTTCAGGTGGCCTGGCGCTGCGGCGTAAGGGTCAGATCTGCTGCAGAAGATGTTTAGCTGCCCTGAAGTGCCTCGGTGATAGAGTTTCACTCCGCTGTGATGTTTGCTTTAAGGAGCTTTGGCTGAGCGATGCACTTTTTTTTTTTTTTTCACATGAATGCTCAGTTTTGTTAGGTTCCTCAGCCTGCGGAGACTGGCAGCAGGAGATTGTCTGGTAATGTTATTTTCTTTTAGAATAAAAAAAAAAAGACTGAGGAAGTGTGACATAAGTAAGTGCATTTTCTATGTTTTCTGTTCTAAACATCTCCTGGTTTTTGTTTTGGTCCATCTAAATAAGCAGTGAAGATGAGCTCTTATCCATGGATTACTCAGATACAAGCACTTTTTTTTTTACTGGAACAATGCAAACTCTTGCATTTTTTATTTATTTATTTTTTTCTGGATGTCAGATTGTAGGCTTATAACCAGATTGTTTTGTTGCATGAGGACCAAATCTAAGCTCCTGTGTTCAGGCGCATGGAACAAAAAGAGCTACTGCATTTTCATTGTGCTCGCTCTAAATTCTGCTTTGTCTTTACTACAAGATAAAAAAAAACATCCGCAATGCATAAACTAAGGCTGTGTATTAGAAAAACATGAAGCTCAGTGAGAAAACATTGGGTTGGCGATGTTACCATCATGCAAAACAGAAAGACATTGAATTGATAGCAGAATTAGCAGACTTTTGTGATTTTGATATTTTTCAAACTGATATTGCAAGCAATGCTAAAACACATTGATACAATGAGAATTATAAAATTTTAATTTATTTCTCAGTCTTAATTAATCCAACTTTCACCAGCCTCTTTCTATCAGGGTCACAGAGGTCAATGGTGCCCTTATCATACATGTTGAGTTGTATGGATTGCCTGCAAATTTTCCCCCATTTTGCAGTTGTATAGTTCAGTCTTTAGTTTTAGTCTTTAGTAGTTTCAGATTTTTTCCCCAAAAACTTTGCTATGGATTTATTTAAGCCTTCGAGCTGGGACGCTGTAAGAAAATAATTTTACCATCTCCTCGTCCTCCAGCTCCTTTGCTGTTGCAGACGATGTTATCTCTGCCGCCACGTCTCCCTGCTGCAAACAGCCTGCTCCGATCTTCAAAGTCCAACTAAAATCTGTTGCCTCTTTCATAAGTCAAATCTGTGAATATGCCGCACAGACCGGCCCGGCTTTATTCCCCCCGGGGTCATTCATAAAATCACAGGAGAAGCCGGCCAGGTCCCGCACACATGTACGCATTAATAAATGAATGAATTGGAGCACGACGTATTTATGGTGTGACGTCTGCTGCCTCGTATCAAACAAAACAAACTGAATTGACTTACTTTAGTGATCCTGTGGTGGTTAAATATTTTAAACTAACACAGTTGCTGTTCTGTGTCATATTTGATATTCCCTCGGCAATAAATCTGTACATTAATTCTCCGCCGCTTACTGTCTCTGCGTCGTATCAAAAAAAAACAGCTCATTATAGCGAACCTGTGGCTCAAACTCAGATGCTGTTTTGTGTAGGGCTGCAGCTAACGATTATTTTAGTAATCGATTAATCTATCGATTATTCTGACGATTAATCGAGTAATCGGATA
>JAUBOC010000071.1:9082965-9097197 GCA_032275365.1 Anablepsoides cearensis
GAGGCAGATAAATTTGCCTCGAGGATTTTTTGTAATCGAATTACTCGAATTATTCGAGGAATCGTTTCAGCCCTAGTTTTGTGCCATTTTTAATATTCCCTCTATAATAAATCTGCTTGTTGGTTAGATCCTAGGGTTGCTCACTGATGTCATCAGCCCATTATTATTTCTGAGCGCGGATCCGCGGGTTGCTTTTTCACAAGTGGGTTTGCTGGGCTCGGTCCCGGCTCTGATACCTCTGAGTTAGTAGAGTTTTTATAAATTTAATTTTACCACATTATACATTAACACATTCACACACTGATGGTGCTAAGCTACATTGTAGCCAAAGCTGCCCTGGTATTTTTTCAAAATTTCAAATAGGTCATCCTTGGAAATTAGGCAAGTTAACGGCACCGAGTCTACAAAATTGAAATGACGATATCCGATTTAAAACTTTAAAACAGAGGCTTTTAGCTGAACATTTTTAAAAATCCAAATCTGCATGGCTGTTCACTAATGAGTTTTGGTGTCACAAAAGACATTTACACCGTTCAGGGCAGGTGGCTTTGATGCTGTAAATGATGGTTGTGTTTCCCTCTGGTTTTCCTGCCTGCTGATTTTTCATGTTAAATTTAATCTGACTGCGCTTTGAGGAATTCCTGTGTACACAACACTGCAGTGCGTGGCTCTGTATAGCACTGCCACACTGTGTCATGTTAATTCTGTTTCGTATCAGTCACAGTACAATTTCGTACAAGGGAAAAAGGCCTTTCTAGTCCTGGCTCTAATTTACTTTGCTCACACTTGGAGTTAAACTTGTATCGATGTAGGAGGCAGTAACTGTCCCTGCTGGCAAATCAGCAGGGCGCAATATGATTTGTGGAGTTATGGATGTACAGTAATTGTAGCTATGCGGCAGTTTGCTTCTCAGGTTTGATTTTCAAAAGCATACATCAGGAGAATTAATGCAAATGCATGCATGGAGCACCTGTAGGCAGTGTTCATGCTGAATGAAGTGACAACAGGGGAGCATCCTCTGGGACTGAGAGAGGCTGTGGCATTTGCTTGTCTGGATTAACCAGTGTCTCTTTCGCATAAAAAGTACAAAAATACAGATTTTCTTTTCAAATTTGTTCAGTGCGATCACATTAAAGTGATTGCACTGAACAAATTTGAATTTATTCAGCTCTCAAATTCTTTGTATCTATAAAACGATTAAGACATTTTGTAACCATGATAGAACCTCTTTAAGTGGTTGCATTTTTAAAGTGTACTAAAAAGTTAATAAAAATCAAACAATAAATTATGAAACAAAATGGTGAACGCTCAGTCACTCGGCTACCACAGAAGTGAACCGAATACTTTTCAGTCCTTTAGCTTGCCAAATCAGCAGTAATATTGGCGAAGAAGGCTGCTCACTTCACTTAATCCAAACAGGAATGGACCAGACAAGACAGCAGAGCGTCCTGGTGTATCAGAGCGTCACCGTACGTCAAGCGTTTAAGCACGGCGATACACGGCACTTGCCTACAAAACAAATTATATCAGCGCTAGATTTGAACAAGAAAAAATATATAAAAACACACCAATAAATAAAGATAGCAGGCATCTTACCAGGAAATGGAAGCGCAGCCTGCAGGGGAGAAAGCAGGACAACAGCAGGAGGAAGCCGTGCGCTGCTAACAATCGCGGCTGCAGCTGCTAACACCAGTAAAGCAGCAGTGCTACCGAACACATCAACAGGTGTAACAACTAAAAACCACAAAGCCCTGACTGCCATGAATGGCACTTACAGTTTCTGATGAGCAGATCCGAACTGAACAAAGTTTTTCACACACAAGCTCCAACCTGCCTAAATATAAGCAGCCTGCCACGCCCCTCAATCAGTGCTGCGCACTAAACAACACCTGATGTACTGAGTGACAAAAGCGACACACCATCTCACCACATTCATTTCTCCTTTATTTCTTCCTGTAAGCATCAGAGTTGCTGAGAGTTGCAGCAAATTCCAGAGTAGCCTGTTTTGCATGAATGCATCTTTAAATGGTTTGGTTTTAATGATGCCATAATTGCTCTCTGTGACTCATGATGTCAGACTAACTGCATTTCCAATTTGTCAGAGAGTAAAACCCTTTTCCTGTGGGCTCGGATTCAGCCCTGCTTAGGATGACCCGATGTGGCTTCAGAGGCTTTCCATCGGGTCCACCCACTTCTAGCTGGGTTCTTAGGACATACCCCAGGGGTGTCAGACTCATTTTCAAAGGCTACATGAGCATGCTTATGGTTAAGCTGAACATCATGGTGGCCCTCAAAGGGCCAGTTGTAATTGACACATTTCATGTTTAACTTCAACTAAACACAAAACGTCACGTTCTTCATCTTATAGTGGTACTCAACTCGACCGCTAACAAACACTAACTGAGCTCTATGTGGCATTTTGTGCATAGAAACAACATTTTAATATGTCCTCTTATTGGTAAGTACTATATGTACGACTAAATGTGAAATGAATAAAAACAGCTTAATACTTTTAAAAGTAAAAGTAAGATTGTTGAGTTGCTTTGGGAAGCTGCCCTCTTAAATTCTAAACTCTCCCACTTTACAACTGAAAATTCCCACTAAAGGGGTTGTTCCAATTTAAATTTATGACTTATAAGTGGGAAATTCTGGTGAAAATCCATCAAAATGGAGATTTTACTTGTAAATTTTGTTGGGTGTTGTCTACTTTACTGGTGGGCTGCTGTCATTTTGCAGGTAATATAATCAAAGTGCATTATGGGAGTTAAGGCTCACTTTAAAGCAGCTTATTTTAAGACAATAATTTATCTTTGAAGCTCTCCTGGGCCACATATAATCCCATGGTTGGCCTTATTTGGCTCGCGGACCTTTAGTTTTGGCACACAATAATTTCATGTCAGGAGACTGCAGGTCATTGATTTCAGCACTTTAAGCGCCATGCAACAGTTAGTGAGCATCATGTACAAACGTGTGTGTGTGTTCAGACTCCAATTGCCACAATATGTTTTGATTAAAGAACAATGTCAGTCAAAGAATAAATGTTATTTGACTTTAGCTTGATGTTTTGCCCAAAAGTGAAATTGATATGCAGGCAGTCCCTGCTTGACCAAAACAAATACCAGAAGGCTTTTATTCTATATTAATTGAAAGTCCTACTGAGTATAAAAGTAATTGAAAACCCTGCTGAGCCTAAATGAGTCAATTTAAGACAGCAGAGCTGTGCAAAGACTCAGTCTGACCTCCAAATGTCTGTCTGCCTCTGCCCTGCTCCCTTATCCCGACTGCAGAAGCCAGACATTAATAATAAATTCAGATGAGCGCAGTTCTGCAGTTATGTCACCACCAAGTCATACAGAGCGCATACAGCTGACTCAGCAGGGTTCCAATCATGTTGTAGGCCAAAGGAACGATGGCTGTTTAAACATTTGTGGCCTGGCAAAGTGATACATGTATGCTATAAATTGAGTTTTGTGCCTTGGGTGAGGATGAAACCTTTATTTGCATAGTGTGCAAGAAAAATGGTGTCAGTAGTTTGTTTCTGTCTCATAAAGCAGATAATTTTCTCCTTTTTTATAATTTCTAAACTTTATTTTTTCACTTATTAAAAACAGAATGTACACAAAGAAGGTGCTGGTTTTTAACGTTGCTTATTGAGAATGCTTTTTATACTTTCTATAGTTTATAGTTTATCTAATTTTGTCACTTCCTTTTAAGTCTTCCTTTTTAGTTAGACTTTGTTGTTGCTTAATATAAAAATAATTTAATATGTTCAATTATCAAAATGATGTTTTAAATATTTCTGTATATGTAGGAGAGTTATAGATTGTGTAAATAAGCGTTTGCTGCAATCTAATTAAGGTTAACTCCGTTTGACAGCAGCTTTTTTGTTTGAGTCCTGCAGGTCAACTCTTGGGGAAGGGTTAATGAGCTTTTGGTTAAAGGTTGATATATTCTTCTGCAGGTCACAGAAAGGCAATAACATCTTAAAACAGATCCGTCTCAGAAGTAAAGTGTTTACATTTTACCATTCTGGGAACCATGTGTGGATTGTTTTTTTTTTTTTTTTCAATGAAAAGAAGCTTGTTTCATTCCCAGCTTGTCACAATATAAGGAATTTACCCAAAACAATAACCTCTTTTTAACCCCTAACCAAGTCATTTGAATGTTAGATTTGGTGCATAAATAAGATCCAACTGTAGTGTGTTAGGAAAACAGGTCAGAGCTTTTGCTGCATTTCACTGACCTCTGAACTTGGATCTGTAAATGATGTCACAACTAAATTAAATGTATTCCTCCTACAAAACAAAACAAACAAAATAACCAGAGAGATTTGCAAATGTTTGTGAACCTTACCTTTGTCAGCCTACTATTACCAGTACAAGCACATATTTTTCTGCTTTATGCATCCAAACACTGTAGCGAAATGTTCACTAATAATAATTGTGCATTGTGTGTGACTGACTGAATGAGGTACAAACCAACAGAAGCATAAATAAATTGTTTATCATAGCAGATGTCACCACTTTGTATCCGCAGGCAGCCATATTGGATTTTGAGATAGGCGCTGATAGAAAACCTCAGACTTTCCGAATCCAAAATTGGACTTTAGGTTACATTTTAATACATTTATTTAACTTGTGACTTCAAATGGAACCCACCAACTTCCACATTTAATCATGTATAAATGATCTCGTGTATAATACAACCACATTTTTTTTTTAGATAAAAAGCATAAAAAATCTAATCATCAATAAGTCACGTATAATACTACCCCCACATTTTATGGATGTTTTTTAGGGTTAAATCTTTAGTATTATACATGAATAAATACAGTGCCTTCTTTCAGTGTTTGTGTGTATTTCTGGAGTGTTTCTTGTCTGGCACCAACTAATTAACTAATTTAACTAACCCCTGAGATTACACTAACAATCCCTGGGGTTATTTATGAGAGCTTCACATTCACCCAAACAAGACCAGTTTAGTTTCTTGTTGTAATGACTTGTCTGACAAAAATAAAATAAATCCAACTCTCCTGAGCATTCTGGGTCACAACAGGATGAGCAACCATCTCCTCAGATTGCCACGTCTTATGAGCACAGAGGAAAGAGTTGAACCCATCAAGCAAATTAGCCCATCGCTTTCTTGGGGTTGATCATTCAGGGACTGTTTACGCGGATGTGATCATTAACAAAGTGGGGTCGAGCAGTTTCTGCAGCAGAGGTGGTGCAGCTCAGTTATGAGGCTTGTTAGTCAGATACGTATGGCAGCACGACGCCTCACAGCAAGAAGGTCCTGGGTTCGATCCCCGGTTCGGACTTGGGGTCGTTCTCTGAGGAGTTTGCATGTTCTCCTCGTGCTTGTGTGGGTTTTCTCCGGGTTCTCCGGTTTCCCCCACCCTCAAAAGCATGTACAATAGGTTGCCTTCAGGCCCAGGCCTCCCTTGAAAAAGAGATCTGTGATCTCAACGGGACTCGCCTGGTTAAATAACAGTAAATAAAAACATAGAAATATTGCTCATTATAAAGCAGGAAGCTGAAAGGAGAGTTGTCAGAGAACATGTTTTGGGGACAATGGACTGCTGAGAGGGATTCAGAACAGAAGTGTAGCCGCTTTGCCAGAAGACTTGGCAGAAATGAAATAACTCAGAGTTGTGTTTCTTACTAAATCTGAGTAATCTAGAGGATTTAATAGAAAGATTACAGTAAATGTGATTTTTTTATTAAGGATTGATACTTTTTACAATGAAAAAATGACTGCAGAAAATCATTTAATGCTTGGAGAATAATGAGAAGCAACATTGTTATTCATTTGTACCCAGTGTTTAAGTTTTAAAGCGACTGAATTCCACAGCATTGGAAGCAAATTTCCCTTTTATAAAAATGCTGGCTGACTCTTCTCCGGCGACTTAATCATCAAAGCGCCACCTCGAAACTGGCATAACTCATTCTGTTTATTCCTCCGTTTTAGCAGAGCTGGGAATCGCTGTTTAATCTTTGGTCATGGTGCCAAGTTCAAAGAGACTTGTAGATTCGAATGGGAACTGTTGACAGTATTTTTGTATTTTATCTCAGTTTCTCGAGTTTCATGCATCGAGGGCAAAAGGAGATTCTACTGAGGAGAAACATTTCTGCAAGTATTGACATGTTGCTTGGCCTTGGCAGAGAGATTAATAAAAACACATGGTGCAAATCTGATATTCAAACCATCTAATGTACGTTTTATCAATAGAAATAACACTTTGCTAAAACTTAATTATTGAACAGCTGCTCTAACTTTGTATTGAGGTATTTATAAGCTTTTGTCCAAGGACAACCATGTCTTCTTAAAATTGCAACATCGGCTTTAGTTATTTTATCTTTTAGTAAACCACTCTTTCAAGGTTTGCTGGAAACAGGGCGCCCCAAAGATCTGTGAAAAATTGATACATCAATTTGTGTGATAATGTTTCGCATTAAATCCAGAAGCAAAGCCAGTGATTATCCTTTTTCTTCATTCCATCTGCCCAGTTGAGTGCAGCACATGCTTTTTCTTAAAAACTGTAAGAAAAAAATGTAATACCGCCAGAAACAAAGAAATTCATCCCTCCTTGTCCTTCTGTTCAGTCCACGAGACACTGGAAGGGAGCTACAGACGGCTCCGTCTATTTCAGGGTGTAGCAGAAAGCGTGAGAAATGGATTGCTCTGCTGCAACAGGGAGAATTTGCTCAGCTGCTACCTTGTATGCATTGCACAGATTCATAATTAGTCGGCTACAGCAGCGCAGCAGCGATGGGTTATGTGATGGGGGGCTTTTAGAGCTCTTAGACCCAGCACGTCTCCTCCTTTTTATCCCCGCTGAGCAGTTATGATGGAAGGTCTGCACGGACACTTTATCAAATCGTCTCAGTGGTGCACATGTGCCAACAATCACAAACCAGCGAAATGTGCTGCTGCATGTTTTGGCAGATTTAGCTGCGTATGACTTGTTTTTCCATCTATGACACAGACATTGTCCTGATCAGGCTTGTAGGTAGGATTTTGGAAAAGGGGGTCAACAAAGCTTAAAGAAGTTTACGAAATATACGTATGTTTAAAAAAAAAGTTACGAAATGACCAGGAGATTGTGACAAACGAATACTAAAGCCATAACATCACTACCTCTACCCAAGCCAGCACAATTTATTCTTTGTGTCTTGATAAAATAATTTTCTTCACCACCACACCATTTACGAAATTTACATAAAGTTAAGAACAAATTGGGAACAAAGCTTCTGACAACACAACAACAACAGCTATTGAAGCTGTAACATCTCTATCCAAGCTGGCATAATTTATTTGTTGTGTATTTCTCTGGCTGTATAAAATAACTGCGATCACCCGCACGCAGCTTGCGAAGTTTACAAAAGTTTACATGGTGTGAAAAAAAAATCTACCCGAAAATCGGCACGGTGCACCGAGGTGGTCGTGAGGCGTCGCCAGCTGAAAGAAGGTGTCAAAAAACTGAACTCCCGTCTAGCTAAATGCCTGGTTCTGATTGTAATGGCGTGTGCACAATCCCAAAGAATGACTAAAAAGTCGCGCGCGTTTGCCTCTTTGTTCTTCCACTTTGATCGGATTAAGATACAAGACGGGACAAATCTTTGTTTTTATTAATTTCAGGTGACTAGTAATTAGGAAGAAACTGGCAATTGCTCATCAGTTTTCGGGGCACATCTCAATAATTTCTGAATGGTGATTCTGCAAACAGCCACCTGTCACTCAGGCCCACCATCGTTGATGGTAATTACTTACGGCAACTCTGTTAGCCCCCTCTGCAGGAAGAGCAGACGGCTCCAGCTGTATTTCAAAACAGACATCTCTCTCACAGATTATGTTGGGTACATCTAATCAGAGGAGTAATAGTGGCTGGTTTGCTGCCGTGACATGCATGGGTTGGGGGTGGTTGGAGCAGCTTGTGCTGATGCAGGATACTGGTGAACACTCAAGGAATCACTAAGCAGTCTGGGTAATTATTTCTAAATCAATATTGTGACAAGCAAAGCTCTGGAGTGCCAAATCCCAGCCCGTCAGGTTTGAGCAAACTTATCCCCGTGGAATCTGCAGAGCTCAAATGCTGCTGCCGTGATTGATTCCCCCCACATGATACCCTTCAAACGATGGCCATCTGCAATGCTAACACGGTGATCCTGATCGATCAGGTGCTCTGCAGCACATGTGTAGGGGCTTGGAGTATAGAGCAGTGTAAATTTATGAGTAGTCGTTCTTTCTGGGTGACAACGTTAGCCTTAAGGTTACGTTTTTGCTTAATTTAAGTGTTTAAAACAGTCACATTAAATTGAAGTCGTTGCATTTTTTTAGAACATGGATTATTTGAAGAAAGGAACACTTTAAACTGAAGATAGATACAGTAAAGTTGGCGGTCACAAATATTCATTAATAAGTTGTCTGATCCTCATTTGGCTTTGCTCAGAAGCTGTTTTATTCTGCATCAACTGAGTCAAACTGATGTTCCTGTTGTGTTGTTTTTTCAGGGAACAGAGCTGTTACCGTTTTTTTTTGTATAATTTTCCATAGTATTAAATAGTACAGTACTGTGCAAAAGTTTCAAACTACAATTAATTGCTTCATATGTTCCATTCAATGAGCCAGACTTTCTGTGTTTTCTTTAAATATAGTCTTGATCAATGGTTCCCCAGGTAATAAAAATGACTTTTAAAAGTTTTTCTTTGGAAGTTGTTTGATATTTCACCTATAATCTGTTTAGTCATAGATACCTGACTCTAACAACATTGTGCATTGTTTGCTGGGAACAAATGTGACTCATCACATCGAACCGAGGATGAAGTCCCAAAGTACGTGGAGAAACAGGTAGCTACAGTGTTTTGATTAAAGTGTGCATTTTGTCAAAAATATATGCAAAAAATACCTTATTGACGGGTTGTTTTAATTTAATATCTGAAATATAACAGATTTATTTGAAGCCCCCTACAAAGCTACAAAAACATGATTTTGAGCAGAAAAGCTTTTTTTCCCCTGCATCTTACTATCTGGTAAATCTCAATATCCAAAAAAAAGTTTGAGGTTTCCTGTTTAAAGTAACATCAAAAATTCCTCATTAGAATATCCAAAAATCAGGATTCCGACCAAATATCAATGAGTTATCCTGATTTGGAAGAAAAATCAAACTATGTATCTGGAACAACTAATATGAGGATGATTCCGGTATCAAAATAAAAAGCAAGAATCTGAAAATGTGCTGAGGTCATTTTGACCAAATTTGACTTAATCCTCAGTTTGATGAGACGGGTCACAAATAAAGCGAGTAAACAAGTGGAGGACAAAAGCAGAAGTGTCAGATCTGACACAGACGTTCAAATAAAAACTATCATAAAGTTGTGTCTTTTTGAAATCCAACAAAAATTATGTGAAAAGACCTTCATGTTTCATTATTCCATTGATGATATATACACTATTTACTGTATGTATAACAATGTAACCACTTTCCAACCAACGGTTCTGTGAGAAATAACTTCTTAAATTACATTTTCTTGTGTTTAACGTAGGTAGTAAAATTGATTCAACTAAAAGCTAGGAAGAAATTGTGTGTTTGAGACATGGTGCTGGTAACAAAGTGCCAAAAGATCCTATTTAAACGGTTTTGTGCAAAATTGTCTTGTATGTGCTGAAACAACACTGGTTCATTTCTTGAGTTTTTGAATGATTTATAGGTGATGCATCTGAAAATGACCCAGGTTATGAGGGCTGTAAATTATTAAACATGCATCCAAAGTTCAAAGCAAACTTCAAAAAATAGAAAAATCTTTGTGAAAACCCATTTTGATACAGAACACTTTCAAAGAATACAGGAAAGTCTGGCTCCTTGAATACAAAGAAATGAGGACATGTGATTTGTGTGCAGCACTGTATGTGTATATTTTATATGTGTATATTTTATATTATTCATAAAAGTCTGGTTCAGAATGTGACATTTATTTTGCACTTTCTTCCTCCACTTTCCAGCACTCTGTTTTAGTGTGAGACAATCCTCTCACACCTATCAGTCCGACCTCACACCTCCTGACAAACTATATTACAGTCTCTCTTCACTCGCCTGCTACAGTGTGGTCTTCTGTTCTTCCAGCTTTTTCTACACGCAGAGAAGCTGCCTTCTGTCTCGAATTCAGACAGGCGCACGGCCACATCAGGGAGGCACTTAGTCAGAGGTGACAAAATAGTCCTGGGAAAAGAGAAAAAAAAATAGAAAGAAAACACCTCTAAAACTGTCACATCTTATGAAAAGGAGCGCCATTCAAGAATAAAAAATGTGTCGACACAATTTCAGAATGGTGTTTTTTATGATTCACAAAATGACGCAGCAGCTTTATGTGGAACTTGTCAACATTAAGAAAATAACTTGGATATGAAATGCTTTTATTAGATGTGTACACATTTATTCACAGTTTAATACAAAAGGCATATGATTTTTCCTACCCTTTCAAACAAATCAAAGATTATGCAGTGGATCTATTCCTATTTTTTAAAGGGTGGGTGTTGAGCAAAATTGACTCTCTTGAGCTTCATATCAAAAACATACCCAAAGAGTTGTTTTGACTTTTTCATGCATGTTTAAGAAATCCTTGAATTTCCTGTGGCCATGTGGAGCTGCCCAAACACTTGTTGGTACAAAGCACCGCATATTTAGCCAAAGCTCCTCCCCTGGATCTCAGTCCCCAATCAAGTTCCTACCCCACAGAGCACCCCTCCCCCACGCTTTGCCCACACCGCTCCACCAGACTGGCAGCAGCAGACATTTTCCTTTACAAATCACTATAATTTCATTTCAAAAAGTATCCTAAAAATGGTGGATGTTTATGATTTTATCACAAAACATAGTTTTATAATGATGTATATTTATAGTTTCTTTGCAAAAATTAGCTTAACATTGATGTATGAGAAGATGACTGGAAGATATATTACCAAGCTGAAACATCTTGTAAGAGCTTATGCACTCACTCCAGCTTTTTAAAAAATGTACTTACCGGGTCCAATGTGGGATCATTTACGTAAGGTTTAAACTGTGTGTTGCCATTTCCAAAACTGATATTATATAATGTTGCTTCATTTCATTTTGCAACAAAATACAACACTCCTACGAAAGGTTTTATATGGCATGAAGTATATCGTTGTGAAAGGCGTGCTGAAGTGGGAGTGTCAGAAACAGTAGGGGGTTCTTAAAAAGACTGGATCTATACAGTAATTTCATAACAACTCAAAGTAACAGTGATGATTGAATTGAACTGTGTTCCTAGAAAATACATGCGCCCCCCCCCCCCAAAAAAAAAAAAAATAAAATAAAATTCTGAGACTTCTAGGAATATAGATGGAAAGTAATCGTATGTGACTTTGCATCATGTAAATTATTCCCATATTAAAGCCACAGTTTATACTTATTAACATATTTGCATGTAATTGAGTGGATCTGGGTGTGATGCATGTGCTGGCAGTAGCTTGGAAAACGCTGGTGTAATCATCAACACAATGAGTTGAGTTTTTCTCCCCTTCAAAAAAAAAAAAAAAGAAAAAACCCAAAAGACTTCCTAATTGTTTACTTGTCCTTGAAAAAGCTCTGCGATCAAGATAAAATTGAGATTTCAAGAAAATGGAGATTTGTTGTGGAGAACAATCAACCACCCACATGCTGGAACTGGCAAGGTTGGCCAAACTTGTGGTCAAGTCGATGCCAAAGATCTGCGATGACGTTAATGTGGTTATTTGTTAATGAAGATAATTCCACAGGAATGGGCTTTAGCCAGACTTTATTTCACCAGATGGCCTGAAAATAATGAAGAAGTGAAATGGGATGGGGAAGAGATTCGGCATGCACCTGCATTTAAATTCCGTAATGGTCACATGCAAGCTGCAGCTCAGTTCTGTCTTATTCTCATTCATCATCTTTTAGCGTTCGGCTTTGAATTTAGGAAAACAAATGCCATTTTTCCAAGCTGTTTGAACAGATTGTAGGTTCTGATTGTGTGTCAGTTCAGTTTTTGTAGAGGATATTGAACTAGTCTGCAACCTTGAAAATAAAAAGAGCCACCTCCTCTCCTTGGTTCACTAATAAAATGTGTCCAGGGCTGAGTTTGAGTTTGTTGGAGTGGTTTACAGCCAGTGGGGCTGACAGGAAACAAAAAAGATATAGTGAATTTGCACATTTATTTAGGGCTTGTCATTGCAAACCTAAAACTGACCATATCTCAGCCATTTTTTAGGCTTATTAGGCCCAAATCTGGGATGGGGGTAGATGACAGTGATCTCCTACAAATAGTAAAGTCGAACTGTAAATTTAAAATGAATGGCACATGGCAAGCCCTTTCAAATTTTTTCCAGGAAACATTATTTTTACACTTTTTGTAAAAAAAAGGATGATGCGGGGATGATGGCTGTATCCAGAATCCCATGTAACCTATCGTAGCACGATGTTTTGTGGTCCTCCCGGTAGAGTTTGTTGCCATTTTCCCAAATTTCCTTAAGTTTAAACACTTCTAAATTAAGCACTGTGATTGAAACCAATGGCACCGCTACAAGAGTTTGTACATGCAGGGGTGTTAAGGGGATGTAGTCATTGGTGTTCTGAAAATAGCCTTAGTAGAGATCGCCATTAGATTTTGTGACACTTTTGTACAGGAAAATCATACTGTTTTAGCTAAGAATTATTATACCATCAGAATCTCATTCCAGCTAATATAGTTCACAAAGTTTTTTTTTTACCTTTTGAGTAACAAAAAGGAAAAACATGTTTTATGTTTGAAGACAAATTTTTTCAAGGAACAGCAAGCTCCCACTAAAGAATTATTGTGGCTCCAGTACATATAGTATTCCTGGCATCTTGGTAGCTGACAGGATTTTTTTGAACGGTGTTATCAATCCCCCACTGGGTTTTTCTCCAATCCCACAAGAGATCCTTCTCCACTGACATCCCACTCACGATTGGCTGAGTGGGCAGTTGGCATACTTTCCTTGTCTTCCCTTTAGTGCTGCCTCATTTCCTTTGGCTGTGTTGGAGGTGATGTAGAGTTCATTTTAGGATTATACATTTTAGCTGCAGAGCTTGTGGTAGAGGTTTAGGTATTAACAAAGATAATTCCGCCTCTTTTGAAATTTAGACCAGGATGAGTAGCTTATAGAGAAACTTAATTATCTACCAAATCAGCAAGCAAAATTCAAAGTGTTGCCAGTATGTCGATTTTTAAGCCCTAAAGTGTGTGTGATCGCATGAGTTTGAATGGACTAGTTTCTGTGTGGGAGTGTGGTCTGACATATGCCTGCAGGTTTGCACCCGACAAAGGGAGAAATAGAAGCTTTTCCCCAATGACACCCAATACACGACATGCCCAGCTGTGAATTTAGCATCAATACGGCCATATCTGACTGTAGCACAGAGCTGCACTCTTTCGCCTCGCAGCCATCCCCTCACTGTGATCAATACAAAATGACAAATTTTCCCAGTGCATGCTATCGTGTCTTCATTTAGATTCTACAGTGTCACCGTGAGCCAGATTCTTTCTGATTGCTGTTACATTTTACAGTCCATTTAGCCATTTGTAGCCAAAGTCAAGATCTCATTTAGTAAAAATGGATTGTTGCAAGTCTGCAAGTTGGGTGCGATCACAAAAAATTATGATGGTTTTCAGCACCATCCAAACCCTATTTTTCTTTTTTAGTTTGACATTATTTATGTTGCTACTAAAAGATCTGTATTCAAACTGGGGGTGTAACTAAAAAATAATTGTGATTTAGTGGCATTTAGTCAATAATGATTATTATGAAAATTAATAGCTGACAATTGCATGTTTGTGACTCTAAATTAGTCACCCTGAGTTTTAAAATACTTACAAAAATCGGCAGTCAAACGTCTCTATTTTAACAGCAATAGCCAGCGTTATTTCCTTTAATCTTACTTTACTGTGCATAAAGGACAAATTGACTTAGAGCTTTGTAGATTCTTAGCTGAGCAGATTTGTTTCCAGTCGCTGGAGGAGTTTGTTGTAGCCGATTTTGCCTCAAGCCGCATTTTTCATCTTTTCTCGTACTTTGGTTTATGGCGGTTGTTGACAAGTTTGTGTTAGCAATATATTAGCATTAATGTAGCTCTGCATTAGTGTTAGCTCCATATTTGTATTAGGGATGTCCCGATCCAGATTTTTTGGCTCCCGATACAATCCGATTTTTTTAATGATTAGTCTTTCCGATACC
>JAUBOC010000071.1:9097297-9108918 GCA_032275365.1 Anablepsoides cearensis
GCAAGATGCAGTTTCAGCATCATTGTTTTTCATTGAAAAGTGTTCTCACACTGTGGACATGGTTGCATACTTGTGTGTGTCTTGACTTCTCAACAGCAGTTGTAAAGCATGACGATGCTGAAAACTGGATCGGCCCGATACCATGACTAAATCCGATACTACCTGATTTTCAAAAAATGGCCGTATTGGCCACCGATACCGATACTGAGTATTGGATCGGGACATCCCTAATTTGTATTAGTGTTAGCTAAGTAATGATCAGCGTTTGTTCCATTTTAGCATTAGCATTGGCCCAATGTTGACAGTAGCTTCATGTCATCATTAGCGTAAGCTCAGCGTTAGTGATAGCTCTGCACCACAATGACTTTTATTAGTCACTAATGGTAACGGTAATCACCAAGTACCATATAGTAATCAAAGGTTTTTCTGACAACCAATTACACACAAGAGGATTTTGCCCAACCCTAATTCAAACCTCCATTTCTGCATCAATCTGATTATTTTATATTTCAATAATTGGTGAAATTGATATATAACCTATGTGATACTAGATTTACCCTCTTTATTCATGTATAATGTGCTGTGAGTATAATACAACTCCCATTTTGTTTAGCTTAAAAAGCACAAAATATTGAGAACTCTTGCATTCTTGCATTTCATACATATAAATACACATACACATCTCACATTCAGATCATTTACCTGATTGATTTTAGTGATTTCATGCCTGCGTGTCCTTCTTTCTGCTGTTTCCCTGATGGGAGGCAGGCCCATAATGCTCTCTGACCTTTCTTCCTGACCTTGTGCTGTCTAGTCACCACCTGGCTCCAGGGGAAATGTAGCTTGACACAGAATGGACACACACACAAACACACAAACACATACACTGGCTCACACATACCTGCCCAAGATTAATGACATCTCCACCATTCATCATTATTCTCCTTAACAGCAGCCAGATATGGCCCTGGGCCAGAGCCCTGCCACCAAAGATTCACTGAAGCAAAATATGTGATGCACAGCTGCAAACTGGCCAGAGTCCCATTATACACTGAAGCCTGTCGAACTTTTAAAAAATGTCTAACAATGGGGAATTACAGTTAAAAAATAAAATTCATCGTTGTGCCAGAATGGTCGCAAAATGAAACCCTAAGTTTGGGCATTTGTCTGGGATCAGTTTGCTCTCAGTGGGTCTTTAAGACGCAAATAAAGCTGTTCCCCCTAACGTCTCGTTATCCGTCCTATTTGTCGAGAGATGAGGGTCAATGAAGCTCACACAAAGGACTGCTGCGGAGAGAGGTGGTGGTCCTTGGACTGGGCGGGGGGGCTGGTATTGTTGCAGTTGGCTAGATAGAGAGGTAATTGTTGGGGGATGGAGGGCTCTATTTGCCTGCTGCCTCTCCTCGCAGGAACATCTGCCTCACAGACTACAACAGATGCAGAAGCACAGAGGGGAATGTCGAGTGTGATGGTGGTGGTGGGAGTTGATGTCTCCAGCCAGACTGTTGCAGGGAGGTCCGCCATCACTCCTCCGTTTATTACTTTGCTTTTTAAGTATTAGCTAAGTCGGTGGGTTGCTTTTTATCTTGAAGTCTATCTCTGGGAAACGCAGTAAAATTTCTGAGGGTCGAGCTTAAATGCACAACCTTATTAAAAAGGTAATGGATTGAATCAGCAATTAAAAATAAAAGGTCACTTCCTGAGAATTAAGGCATGTATATTTAAAGGTCAACCATAAAATGGGGAAGAATGCAGAAAATCACAGGTAATTAGGGAACAATGGGTGTAGCACTTTTGCCACCTTTTTTTTTTATCGTAAATCTACCAAAATTGACTCAAACATTATTTCTCAGTAGGACCTGCCATTATACATGCTACATTTGAATAGAATAGCAATTATTCAATGCCACGTTACCTCAGGTTGACTTTTGAATGGCTCCACACACCATCTGCCATGTAGCCTATAGCATCATTCACACCCCGCGGTTCTGAAATGTATATTTAAAGCACTCGCCCGTTCATTCAGCCGCTTGGACTAGTGCCTATTTGCGATGCTGTAGCACATCTCATATGATAGCCTGCTGTTAAATCTCAATGAGCCAATTTCCTTCATCCAATGAGATGCGCTCAATTATGACTCTGTGTATTGGTTTTACCACGAGACAGCTGCTGCTGTTGCTGCTGCTGGGAAACAGTTTGTTGTTTGGCAAAGATTGACATCAGTTCCTGTTCAATTCAATTCAATCCCACAAGTTTGTTAAGAGAAGCATGAATAAGCTAAATGAAAAATGCAGATGACCTATAACTGACAGCATAGAGTAAACAAAAAGAGGCAATTGTTTTCCACAGGCTTTTATTCAGACTGCCGTGCCTGTTTATTGAGAGGATTTCTCTACTCTATACCTGGAGTTTATTTGGAGTTTGGGGACGTACTTGATCTCAGCGAGATGGCTTTAAGGTTCAAACATAAAGGATTTGACTTTGGTGTCAGAGCTTTGTCAGATGTTTGCCTGTTGTAGGAGAATCTATAGAAGTTTCACTGTGCAGTTCCCTAAAGGCCTTTCTATAAACGCACATGTATTTGAGGCGGTTTTCTCTGTCTTCACACAGCTTTACTGCATTATTTTAACCGTGGTTAGGTCCCTCACTGATATGCAAAAACTAATGTGAGCTTTTTGTTGTGGTGTTTGCTTAACAGAAAAGTCAGCTCTCGTTTTAGTTCAGAGATAGCACCAAAAAAAACTTTACCCCCTTATCGGGTTTAATTTATGATACAGCTTTTATTTATTTTCAGCTTGTTTCTTCAACACTGTTTTTTATCACCACAGTTCCTTCTGGGTCTCAGAAAGTTCTTGTAAGGACGTTTGGTCTTATCTTCCCACTGACGTCTGGCGTGGACAGTGATGTGCCATCAGGCTTGTAGCAGAGCTTATCAGCCTGCCACGGTGGCACCGTCCCGGTCTGTTCTCCTTCTCTTATCTCTAACACAGAACATAAAGCAACACAGATGCTGGCTCAACAGTAGCTAAGCGGAATATCGATGGGGGAACAGTTTGCTCACGGCTTCCTATGGACAAAGAAAGGTAGCCGAAGTAATTATTAACTACCATAGACTGGTTGGGTGTGTCTTTAATAACCTCTTCAGCCTCTCGTACCGGGAGCAAAACATAAGGTCTTTTTGAACTTGGACATGTTTGCTATCCACAAAAACCTCAGAATCTTGGCTAAAAGCTCATAAAAACATTTCTACATCCACCAAACAGATGAATTAAAACGTAAAAATAAGAAAAAAGGTCATCAATGAAAATCTGTAAATATATTAAAGCAAGTAAAAATATTTAGATTCTTTTTGACTTTTTTTTTAAGAAATACAAGTCAAATGAAATATCAAAATATGCTGTAAAGTCTTTTGAATGTTTTTTTTTCATTATTATAAGTAAATCTGCTCCAATTAGTCAAATATAATATTTTTTCATTGTTTTACATGGATAGGGTGAAAAACTTAACTGTGGCTAATAAAAAAAAATCTAACAATTAAAAACAAGTCTTTTCAGTCATGTGAGGAAAAAAATATTGTTTTTCAATTAAACGATGGTGCCAACATGGTCCATCCTGTGCAGGACTGCAAAGCGTCTAGTTATTTCTTCACTACAATTTCTGTTACTTTGCTCTAGTTTACTCCTGCAGGATGTTTCTTTGCACAGGTAATATCCACATGTAGTATTATCAGGTATGAAGGTGTACAAACATCTACGTTCTTGCTAGGACCAGTGTTCAAAGTATCAAACTCTTGAAGGGTTTCAACTGGAGCAACAAAGACAAATGTTCCTTTGCCTTAAATTCTAACTGTGTACTTGTTGCTTGTTGAGTATTTAGAAAGTATAAAGTTGCTGTTGAGAGTAGGGCAAACACTTGGTGACAGTATTTCTTAGTTCAATCATTTCTAGGAGGGCGTAAGCCTATTTATCACTCACTGTAAGTTACAGTCTTAAATTTCTCCAAAGGGTTTCCTCTTGGCTTCAAATAGTGACCTCCAACTGTGATTGTTGAGGAGAGGGATGCTCCTTCCAGGGTTTTAAACTAATTAAGGATAACGCCAAGATGCAGAGGGGATTAAAACGATTATTATTTGAATAAGTTATCAATTTTACACCCGTTCACTTCATTTATTGATGAGTGACTGACAACAGAGAAGACGGGTCAACATGCCCGGTCACTTGACCTTTCTGGTATTGGTGTTAACTGTGATCTTTTTTACACATGACTTGTTACAGAACCTGCTACATTGCCTGACCTTTCGGAAGCTAAGTGGGAGGTGCCAAATGTCAACAACAACCTGCAGCGGTGTTGTGAGATCTCCATATGCAAAAAGGAGAGCAAAGGGCATATTTGGCCTTGTTAAAAGGCAAAATGCTGATTCTGCCTTGAGGAATGCATAGTGTCATGTCCATGGTCTGTTTTGCCTGGCAACTGTGGCTCCAATCGAATCAGACGTTTTACCTCCGCTTTGCCAACCCACTGAAATATAAACTTCCCTTTTTTATCAAGATTTAATAAAATCTCTCTAATAGTAAAGCAGTGAATCTTTCATAGCTCCACATCATAAATGGAGTAATTTTTTTTTCACCTATAATAAAAGTCCTGTTTAAGGCTGATCAAGTTTAATAGGGTGGATTTAACAACAGCTCAGATATGGAAATGGAATCACCTTGACTGTTTCAACTCTACATATTTTAAGCATGCAATAGATAGAAGAGTATGTTACAACTCAGTTAATTAGCTGTTTAATGTGAACAAATGTAGCTTTATTGGCTTTAGCTTTACAGGCTGAGCCACTTTGGCTTTACCACATCTTTAAAGATAAACTGCTGACTCAAAGATAGCAGGACCGACCAATGTGCTGCTGTACGGCTTTTAAGTTCGAATTCCTTTATTCTTATGCAAGGTTGGTTTTATAAAGCAGAGTATGTGCTTTTTTAAGCCTACTGTAATTATTACTGATTTAAATAATCAAATGCATCAATGATTGTTCATTGCACCACTCCTTGATGCTGGATTAAATTTAGCTCAGCCCTCGGGGCGCAAACATCTCTGTGAGCCCTTCCTAGACCCACAAAAAGGGTATTGCTGATCCTCCAGCCCTCGCACACCCACACAATGCACTACTGAGCTGCAGAGAGTGTTGGGAGGAACTGAAGCACTGTTTGCTGTGTGATAGATTAGCACAAGCACAATTAAAATGGGTCATTCAACCAGGCACTGCCACTATGGGATTTTTATTGTTGGGTGGATCCCACTGGATTTGTCAAATGTATACGAGCCAGATTTAGCTGGGAATTAAGTTCTGCCTTTGATCATGTAGCATTTTATAAGTGCAATAATCTCGGAAAATGTGACTGAAATGTGTGGTAACACGCAGGTGATGAATGAAGATGTTTTAGGGGATTTCTGCCCTACTTTTATTTCAATCAGTGTGTCATCACAGTTAAAGCCGAATAAAAGTTGTTCCCATGCCTCCTCCCAGCTCCTAGTTCCTGTCTTCAAACAGCTGACTTGTAATTGGCTAAGAAGCACGAGGACCATCATTGTTCTGTGAAAGCCTTTAAAATGGCCTTAAAGAAAAGCTTAGGCCTGAATCATGGTGTTTCTCAAATCATTTGCTGTTGGATGGTTGCATCCAATGTTACTTTGTCACATGGCTTAGATGAACTTCAATGGAAAAGGGACAGAGTAATAGCTCATTGATAAAGAATTCTAAATTATATAAACTTAATCAAAAACTGCAACAAATCTGAATTTTGTCGCACAATAAAAAACTAAAGCGAGAACATCTTTGTATTTAAAAATCTTGACATAATACACAGGATTTTATATATTTTCCAGTTGCACATAAACCTTCCAGCAACCCCCAACCAATTGTTACCACATGACATATAATCAGGGCTGCTACAATTAGTCGATTAATCAATGACTAATCGATCATTAAAATATTCGATGACTAATTTAATAATCAATTAGTTGTTTTTTGTTTTATTTTACTTTGTTTTTCTATCAAAACTGCTTTGACACCTTCCACTGCAGCATCTACCTTTCTGTCTTTGACACTCATGCACAGTAGTGGTAACCAGGTTAGGCCATGGACGTCTCAAGACATTATACAGACAGGCTCTGGTATCATGGCTACCTGACAACAGACTAAACAAATACAGGAATTTCAGTTAGAAAAGATTTTGATATTTATTTTTCATAAATTAGTCTTTATAGTAATCGACCAACAAAAACTAATCAAATTAGTCATTAGACTAATCGTAAAAATAATCGTTAGATTATTCGAGAGAAAAATAATCGTTTAGGACAGCACTACATATAATATTCAAAGACAGAAGCTAAGGTAAAAAACCAGCATCTCTTCAGTTCATATAAAACAGCTATATATTCTGGTTCTGTTGCCCCCTTCTAACCATGACATTTTCTATGTTTCTTCAACCCCATAAAGCTTTATCCATCCTGACACTCGGCTCCGAATAGCTGTCTTTCACTGTCATCATTCGTCAAATAGACAAAAGCACTGTGTTATGCTTGAAGTCCTTCTCACAACAAACGTGTTAATCTTCTGCAATATTTTCCATTCTAACCATCCTTTCATCACAAAAAAAATTGTGTAAATGTATGGAATGGTTTTATCTGTAATGAAAGGCAGAGGCTGTTTGATTTCTAATCAGAGGGGAAAGCTGAATTGGCAATTTATGAATAAGCATAAATTGTGTAATCCATTAAATGAACCCTGTATTCTTTTGATGGATCTACATCGTTTTTTACAAAATCAAAGTGCAAGAAAACAAGAGGAACATGAATTTTCTATGGCCTATGAAGTGCTGCTTTTGTCTAGTTTAGCATGTTGGGTTTGCTTATTCTGAATTTAACATCAAAGTGAAGCCAATAGATGAATAATTTATAGTTGCTTATTTACCAAAAGTTTTTAAAAATAGGTAAAACGCCAGTGCCCATAATTCACAGGTGCTTAAAGTTGCAAGTATACCATGGAGTGTGGAGATCTGGCGTGGAATGTACAGAGGCAAGCAGAGGCGTATTGGTCTGGAGGACTGCTGACAGACTGACTGATGTAGTGTTCACTCCTTTGAGACGTGATGAATGACTTTCTTGGGTGCTTAGAGCTGCCAACTCCATTCCACTGGGAGAAATTTTGGCTGCTAAAGAGCAGAATACAGATTCTGGTAGCAGAAAGCAGAAGAGCTGTAGTACTGAGCACGCTGACTTTCAACAGGGCTCGGGTTCCACTTACAGTAGGATGAGGTTATGAAACCCTCAGCCTAAAATAACATTGGAAAATCCTCCTATACATTTCAAACCAAGAAGTGGAAAGAGCAAAAGGTTCCTTGTTTGTGTTTTATGTTTTCACTGTATTGGGGTTACTCCAAAAGACTTGAATGAATCTGTCTCATATATTGTTGCAGATAACACTGGACGTCCTTGCATCATAAAAACCTCAGACAGTTTTAAAATACGGATTGCCCCTAAAATGCTCTGGACCCTTTGGAAAGCTCTAAAAGTTTGAATGTTCATTGTCAGTAATACTAGGAACAGATGACAAGTTACAGTTGGATTATGTAATGGTCTTGCTAAAATAGTTTCAGTGAGTTCCCTTTTAATTTATTCACCTGTTGTAGTTAGGCCGGTCGCGATAAGCAATAACTCCATTAATCGCACAATAAATTAAAATTAGGTTGACAAGTTGAAAGAGAAAACCCTTAACAGCCATTTTGTTAAAGGAAAGTCTTTGGTTTTCTGACTAGGGCTGCTACGATTAGTCGATTAATCGTTGACTAATCGATTATTAAAATAATCAACAACTAATTTAATAATCAATTAATCCTTTTTTTGTTTTTTTTTTTACTTTGTTTTTCTATCCAAACTGCTTTGACACCTTCCACTGCCACATCTGCCTTTCTGTCTTTGACACTCATGCACAGTAGTGGTAACAGGGCAGGCCGTGGACGTCACAAGACATTATACAGACAGGCTCTGGTATCATGGATACCTGACAACAGACTAAATAAATACAGGAATTTCTATTGGAGAAGATTTTGATATTTATTTTTCATTAATTAGTCTTTATAGTAATCAACAAACAAAAACTAATCGTTAATGAATCAATAAAATTGGTCATTAGACTAATTGGAATTACATGTGGAGTTCCTCAGGGTTCTGTACTTGGGCCAAAATTGTTTATTTTATATGTGAATGACTTGGTCAATGTGTCAGATTTATTTAAATGCATTTTGTTTGCTGATGATACAACTTTTCTTTGTCTGGGTAAAGACCTACAACAAATGCTAGAAAAAATACAAGCAGAATTTGTGAAAATGCAAAGCTGGTTTAAACTAATTGAATAATCGTAAAAATAATCGTTAGATTAATCGAGAGAAAAATAATAGTTTAGGACAGCACTATTTCTGACGCCTTCTTTCAGATGGCGACGCCTCGGGACGCCCTCAGAGCACCGCGCTGAACCTTGGGTTTCCCGTGATTTAGTTTTTTTGTAACGCTACATAAATTTCGGCAGCAATTATTTTATAAAACCAGAGGCAGACTCATAAAGAATAAATTGCGCCATCTTGGGTAGAGGAGGTGGGTGGCGATTTTCACAGCTTCAGCAGCTGCTGTTGTGTGTTGTTTTCCCATCCGGTCCAGGTCCTTTTGTAATATTTTTTTATGTACGTAAATTTCATAAACTTCTATAAGCTTCATCAGGGGGAGGGGTGGTGGTATCATATTAATTTAAAATGGTCTCCAAACGATATCATTTATCGCGATAATTACTGAGGCAATTTATCGTTCAGCAAAATTTGTTATCACGTCTGGCCTAGTTGTAATTTTCTCAATTATACCAAAAGAATTGATTGGATCTTTTAAAGTGGTGTATTCTGGAAAAGGTATGAGCAAATAATACATCCACTGTTGATAGCGGTATGGATGACATCAGTTTCATGAAATAGTTTATTTCTCACTTGATTGACATCCGAGCAGGTCAGGTCAAGGACCAAAGTTGTTTTCTGCAACAAACGCTTCACATCTACACTATTGTAATATGTTTATTTTTGCTTTAATATAGTATATACCATGTACTTTACTTACTCCAGTATGACACTACTTGAGAGTAAATCATAATTGGAGAGACAGTCTCAGATGGATGTCATTAAACAATGTGACGTTAGCTTGATTAATAATCTGAACTGATGTGCTTGCTGCTGGATATGTAGGTCAGACAAATTAGGTCTGGGGTTTTTCTTTTACTTCACACAACTTTAACAAAGTGTTTATTATCTAACCTAATAAACCTTGTCATGAATTTATGTAAAACTGATATTGTGAAATTAAAAGAGAATTTTAGTTCAAACTACATCCTATTTACAGTTATTTCAGATGTTGCTGTGACTCAAAGTGCTTTAATGAGATTTGTAACAGCAATCACAGTTAATTTGAGCACTGCTGGTGGCAGTAATCTCTTTTTTTTTTTCATCTGAGTGTGTTTGTCGTCCCTGAAAATGGTTTTTGGCTTCCTCCCTGAAGTCATTGTTGCCTGAGGCCTGTCTGTGGCTGGTGTCGAACCAGCGCATTAGGTCCCGTGTCAACCCAGAGATGAATGGAGCGCGGCTGCTCAGCTGGCGCTCCGATCGCGCTACAACTGCACGGGCCGCTCTCTCGACAGAGGAGACGTGCCAGCAGCATGCAGGATGGATGGAGAGGCTGGATGTTGGGGGAGACTAACGCGGGACGTCTGGTGACTGATGAAGCGACACCAGCAGACGAGTGTTTCAATTCAATTCCAGCCTCCTACTCTACATCTTCCCTTTGTTATAAATCAAGCAGAAGTACTAAAACTCTTCTGGTTTTCTACTTAAAGCACCCATTCTTTTTTTAAAACCTTAATCTCTTAGTTTCGTCACAGTAGAAGTCTTTACTTTTGTGTGGTCAGCATAAGTAGGGAGTATTTATTCATTCTTGTCATGCCATAGCAGTGGAAGACACTAGGGCCTCCCATGATGCCAAGTCATAAATTGTGGCCTCTATTCCCTCTAGGTTCCCCTGTTTGGCCCTTATCCTCTTCCTCATCCTTATCCAAGCTACCCAGTGGGACCATTATAATGAGTATAATAGTATGTCTTTGCATTTGAGCCTACCTCCTCCTCGTGGCTCTCTGAAATGGGGGGTAAACTCATAGGGGTCAAACCACGAGGAGCTGGAAACTGACAGGAAAAGGCTATAGGTGACAGATGAGAGGAGGAAAGAACTCATGAGGGAGGCCATGAGAAGAGAAGTAAGGAGAGGGGGGGCGGGACACAAGGAGCACATTAAATATTTATGGCTATTCTCCCATGGCTAATGGGAATTACATCTGTTTTAATTATTGATGGCCTAACCGTCTGTCTTTACAAGCATCCCCTCTGGGGACTGAACTGTCTGACAGCTGTATTCCATTGTTGTTGTTTATGCATGATCTGAAAGCACATGTTGATTGGCTGACAGCACTCCACTTGTAATATTTAGACGGTGTAATCTTGTTTCTCAAACCCAATTCATCAGGTAGAGAGTGTGTATAGAGCTGTTTGTATTCACGTGTCTAAAACAGCATAGAATTCGTTTGATCATATTTACACACAGAAAACGTCCTATCTTTGATTTGTATGTGGATTGAATGGAAATCAGATTTCCATTGGTTATTTGAATTTTAATTTTGTTTTAATAAACAAAAAACATTTTTACTTTTTACTTTTTTTTTCATTTTTTGTTGCAAACAAAAAAACAAACTGCCTGAATATACATTGAGTTTGTTCTTCCTGCTTTCAGCTTAAGTTGAAACAAAGTTAAGATCATCTTTATGTTTTGGTTTTCATTGGCGAAATGTTGCCACTGGCAGGCGTTGCAAACTGGAAATAGCCCAGTATCTTGGAGGCTGAATCTTTCGTAAACCAATGCACCTGCACCAACAGGGACAAAAGTAAGTTATATTTTCCTGAAACAGAATGTCTTTATCTTTCAAGGGAACCAATTTCACTTGAGCTGAAACTTGGCTGGCTTGAGTTTCTTGTGTTTTTCTCTTGCCAGTCATCTCTTAAGTCTTGTTGCACTCAGATTTGTTGCCAACTGGCTCCCGGTCAACCTTGTTGTCAGGAGGTATTGATGAAGCAGATGGCAGAGAAAAAGCCTGAGGTGTCTTCAGGAAACAGGGGTCTTGGCTTTGCTGGAGTCAGAGGAATATTATCTTTCACTTAAGATAAACTTTGCAGCTTGTGTATATGTTCGTCTCGCATTTGTGCGTCAAGATGCCAAGTATCTTCATCACTTTTTCTATACCATCTCTATAGCCGTATGTTGAAGTGAACTTGCTTCATATTTCATTGTACAATGACAATAAAGGCATCTATAATATGCACCTAATGAGCTCTTTGATAGCTTTTATTAAAAGATAAAGATCTTAAACTGATCACAACTTTTTAGAAAGTCTTGTCCACATAGGTGATCAGTAGGGTTGGGCATCGAGAATCGGAATCGATTGGAACCGGGACAAATGTTTCAATTCTCCCGGAATCGTTCGTACT
>JAUBOC010000071.1:9136675-9150324 GCA_032275365.1 Anablepsoides cearensis
CCCCCCCCCCCCCCCCCCCCCCCTCTGATCTGGAAAACACGAGAGGTAGTTCTCACCAGCATCACCCACATCATCACCCTGCAGGTGCCAGCCAGCGACCGGTGTGACCTCACACAAAGCCGCAGTCCCAAGCCGCGCTTTCCCCTACCTTTTACAGGAGCGCCGCCTCTGTCGGCGCCGCCATATGTTTCACGGCCGACTGTCATACATGGAGGGCAAAGGTGAGAGCTGCCCAACGGTGTCATTCTGGCAGCGTGCTCCACCCCATCAGGGAACCAGACAGGCTGCGGTACGGGTCCTAGTGCGCCATTGGGCGTGTTTTGACAGTAGCTTGTTTAATATGTGGAAAATGTAGATTCACAGCATGAGGATTTGGTTCTTTACGCCTCGACTGTCTTGTAAAGAATCCATTTCACCCATTTATTGTTTTGAAATTGTATTTTTTCTTTTATTACTTTTATGTAAATCAAAAATTTATCTTACTGCCTTAGTCTTTTTAAAAATATATTTATCCTCTTCACTACTTGTACAAGTGAATAACCAGGTTCACACACTTATAAAGAGCATAATGCTGTCAACAGACATCAGAGAAATGTTTCCTGCTGATTTCACCTCTTTTCAAAGCTTCACCTTCCTGCTTCCTGTCCAGGGCAGACAATAAAAATTGTACACCAGTGTCCCGTGGAGAGAAAAACAGAAAAGTGTAGTGAAATCCCGAAATTATATATATAAATAATATATATCAACACATAACACATGCTTTATATACTGTTGGAAGGATTTTTGTTGAAGATTTTGACACTAGATTTTATTGTCAATTGTTTTTGTCTATTAGCAAAAAATCTCTCTTGAACCACTTGACAAATGTTATTGAAACTTTCAGGAAGTAATTATTATTAATTGTTATTAAATTTACAAATGGATATTTTTCGTGTGTGTAAAATAGTTGGTTTTGATTTCCTAATCAACATATGGAGTGACATTTAACATTGAGAGTACACCTGAAAAGCTTAGACACCACTATGACCTCTAAGTAAAATGAGACACACACACACACACACACACACACACACACACACACACACACACACACACACACACACACACACACACACACAGTTTATTCTAAAACCACACTTCACACAAGTGCCTTCACCAAAATACCACCCCATGCATTTAAATAGGAATATTATAATGCCAGAGTGTCAAATTGTGTGTGTGTGTGCACACGTATGTGTGTGTGTGAGAGAGAGAACTTCTCTGTCACAGTGACTTCTAAAAAATGAGGAGGTGTTTGGGCCATAAAGCTCAGCTCCACGCTGACAGGTTTGAGAGTTCTGGTGGAGAGGCAAGCCTGAACAGTTGACCTTGTGGCTTGATCTCTATGTTAATGCCTGACAATTTATTACCAGCAGTCGGGGGGCCCTCGGGGGCGCTCAGTCTCTGACAGGAATTTATGTCGGTTTAAGTGGGATGACAGAATAAAAATAGTGATACATGTATTGTTTCACTGTTCGCTCCCTTTTTGGTGGAGAAACGGCGAAATCTTCGGCGCGGGTGAGGCAGACTTTTAGAGAGAGGACCCGGGGAGAAATTTGTGTGGGAGGTTTACTTTAGGTGTGTCTGATGACGAGGGAGATATGTGAGGCCGGACGGTTGGAGTTTTGTCAGACAGGCAGATGATCTGTAAAGCAGCGGTTTCAACATGTCTTTATGAGGCTTTGATTTAAGGAATGTCAAACTGTCATGGGACATAACACAGACTGTTCATTTCTAATGAGGATGCAGAGTTCTGAAAAATCCTTTGAGGTAATTCTCATCCAGGTATTGCTCCAGGTATATCACATTTGACTGTTTTGTCAAGAGTAACAATTAAACACAGAAGACTTTAGTGTTAGTTTTAAACAAGCAAATAAACATGGTGAAATAATGCCTTTCAATGAAACCAATGTTATACAAAGTATTTCTCTAAACCAGTGGTGGGCACAGCTAACCAAAACGTTTGGATCACTAATATCTAGAGCTGGGCGGTATGACCCAAATTTTATATCACGGTATTTTCAACAATTACACCAGTTTCACGGTATTTGACTGTATTTTTTTTCCCATCACAGCAGAGCTTATAAAATGTAACAACGTTGCTTATTGACTTTTTTTACTTTCACTGTTTCCCTTCTCTAGTACATCTTTTCTTCTTTGCGTGGTTGTAAACAGTAATCATGCATTTTGGTCCGACGGTTGAGGAAAAAAAATCAATATCGGGTCTATCGTTGTGTGTTTTAATAAAACTTAACAGGAGGACGGGCTTTTCACAATAAAAGCACGTTAAAGTCTCCACGCTTTAACATCTCCATTATAACGTAGCACATTAAATCCAACCGTGCATGTCACTGAAGAGTTGTTAACTACATTCAGCGATGCTGAAATCGGGATGTATTTAGTCATTATAAGCAGTTACTCAACAAGCTGCTCCGACAATAACATTAGCATGCTAATACACATAGTGGTGCTGCGAGAAAAAGTGTCCCGCGGGAAACAATTTACTGGCTGCCGCGATGAAATGTTCCGAACATGTTCAAGCTATTTAAATCGGTATGTCCGAAATTCATATCATAACAAAAATAAAAAATGGTTTTCAGTACAAAACGGTGTGCTGCCCAGCACTACTAATATCTTAATCAAGAATCTTTGCTAACGCTAATCTGCTAAACAGATTACATAAGTAGTGGATATCAAGGCTGTTGTTGGTTTTCTAGTGGTTTATTTTGAAGGTGTGAGGGATTTTTTTGTGGCAAATCTGCCAATCCAAAACAAAGTTATAGCTCTGTCTAACTTCTGATACTTCCAGTTTAACCCTTTCAGAATAAAAGCAATTCTTTGATTGAGCTGTTATAAATAAATACTGTTTGAAGTTAGTCAAACAACAAATAGCAAATACTTACATATTTGTATTCATGTAAATATTGTTAAATGCTTTTTTATTTATTTTAGATGCTCTTAGTTTGAAGCTTAGCTGCTAAAGATGCTACATGCTACACCCACGGTGACTGACACTGCTTGTAAAGAAAAATATAAAATCTCACATTAGTTTTGGTCAAAGCTGCTAAATATGTACAAAGTGTGTTTCGCAGAAACTAAAAAAATATTTGTATTTTATATTCTAGGAATGAAGCTAGATTAAGGATTCACAGAATGGTTCTGCACATCCTTTATACATGACCACAAACACTCCTTGTTGCTCGCTGACTGGAATCTGTTGGTTTTGTGGCCTTTAAACCACTTTTGTGTTTGTCACACAGCCAGGGCAGAAAAAGGCTCAGTGATTTTTGAAAAATAATTTTCTCTATCTATTTTTAAAAGGTATTAAACCAGAATGAGACATATGAATCTATTCAACCTTTTTGTTCTTTTGTTTTTAATACCTGGCTTTTGTTGTGCTCAGGGTCACTGTTGGTTGGAGCCTTTCCACGCTGTCCCTGAACAAGTCGTCAGTCACACAAAAACAGATATTTTAGAATGCATTTAGAGGATTATGGTGAATAAATTGAAAAGCGGTAAAGAAATCATTGTTCATTAAATTATTCGCTAACAAGTGTTTCCTTGTTGAACTGAATATAAATTAATAAAGTGTCATGGACTTAGCAAACAAACATACAGATAAACAAAAAATAGGAGGAAATATTTTTTGCTGTTTGCCATTTTTCAGACATACCATCAGCTGAAATATCAAAAACACATTTGGATTGAGTGTCAGCAAAAATATGCTTGAACAACTCAAATTGAAATAAAAATAAGAAAAACCTATTTAGGTATTAATGTACTGCATTATAATGTACTGCAGATTTTGGAATATAGGAGGAGGTTCTTTGGTGAGGGCAGAGTTTGGCAAATCCTGTGATTGGTCAGACAGAAAACTGCAATCGGCGCACCCCTAATTATGGCCTTTTCAAACCCCACCCAAAATAGTCAATTTGGCATATTACATCTTTAACAAACTCCTCCCACAGTAGTCAAACAGACCATTAATATCTTTGACTAACTCTGCTCATACACTAAGAAACCCAACCACCCTCTTATCACAAAAACCAAAACAACCAAACCAACAAACCTTTTAGGTAAAAAAAAATCTATTTTTTCTGTCTTATTGGAATTTAAGCCTTGGACAAGAAATTACTTGAGCTAAGCGGAACAAAACATCTTCAAAATAGTGAAAAGAATTATATTCTTATTCTTTCAACCGCGTCATAAATCAGCTTTAATAAAGACTAAATTAGATTTTTCAGTTTTGGTTTGTCCAAAGTACAAATCGGAATAACCAACCAAGCACACAATTACGTTTAGCTGAAAAACTCATTTGAACTTTATTGGTCTTGAACATAATTTCAAAACCACAGCTGTTCTGGGGTCTGGGCCAAGTCTAACTACAGTTTAGTGCAGAACTCCATCCTGTAGACTATACAGAACATTTCGGGGAGTAATAATTTGTGTGTTATTCCAAACAGAAGGTCACATTTCTCCTGCTCATCAGTCTTGCTCAGGACAGCTCCTCTAAAGAGTTGCATCAAAAAAAAAGAAGAGTTCACCAATTAAATGAATAGTTTCTTTTTTTTTTTTTTCCTTGAACGTGGGCCTTTCCACATTGTCAGCATGAAATTGTTAGCTGCTAAGTGAGCAAATGCCTCAAGCAGTTTACCTCCGCAGAACACACGAGAAAGTCATTTATTTCCATCCACTTTGGTAAGCGGATCAGTGTAGCTTGCAGTTTGTCATTTGGCTGTCTGAGTGGCTTCATTGGCAGAATAGTCATTAAATATTCAATATGAACTCAGGCTGCAGTTTCTTACACATGAATCTACACATTTGAATAGATTACATTTACGGGGGACCATCTTTGTCTCTCCTGGTCTTCAATATGAGACGCACAAGGCTTTGTGATGAACTGCAGCTGAACTGCTGTTCCAGATTCAGTTCTTACTCCAGACTATTGACACATCTGACTCTGGAGTAATTGCTGCTGTTCCCTTAAATCAATTAGTAATCCGAAGCATCGTTAGCTACCTATTCTCTGCACCCAGAAGCATTAGTAATTAAAAACACAGTGTTAATTGTTAATGCTTTTCTAATGATTCTTTAATTGTCTTAAGGACATAGCAGTATCTTAATCAAAAATACCTCAAAGAATGGCAATTTAAGTACTGTGATTTTAATGCTTTTTGGTTTTTTTTTTCTTCTTTTTTTCTTTTCAACATCCTCCTCTTGGATTCTGCCTCTGATGACTACGCTCATCTTCTACATTCAGGTAAGAATATATTAAAAATCAGAGGTGAATTTAAAAAAAAAAGTTATTGCTGTGCCTTTGTTACCACCTTATGTGCACTTCCTGGTCTTTTCACGCGGCCCAAATGTGCCTAACCTGATGCAGTGAACCTCATTTTATCACACCTCCGTGTGTCTCATCACCTCCGGATGCAGAAAGAAACGAGACATTTCTGCTAAACTTCACCGGATACAAAGCCACTGCCTGAAAACCTTTTTTTGCGTTTCGCCATTTGTCTGCACCTGTAATTCAGCACACGTTTCGACATATATAGTTTGTACAATAACAGACACAAATTATGATTTAGACAAAAGCCCACAAATAGAAACTCCCTCATTTAAAAAGAAAGAAAGAAAGGGGGGAGACAGCAAGGTCACCCCATTCTTCCTCTGCGCATCCCATTGAGGAGTTGAAAATGGGGACAAGTGGAGTGTGTGTGAGACAAGATAACGCAGAAGAAAGGCATGGCGTAATTGAGATATCAATCAAGGAGGTTATTTCAGGGGTAATTGCTGAGGTCCTTTGGTTTGTGTTGGTGTGGAAGAGACGCACAGAAAAAGAAACGGGTTAACGTGGAAAAAAATTGGATGCATTCAACGACATGTGTGTGGTCTCACAAGAAGCGCCATCATATTTACTGAATGTTGTGTTTCTGAGCTCACTCATGACTTGTTATGTCAAATACTTTAATTAGTTCTATGTCTTCTCAAATAATCATAACTCAGGATTTTTTTTCCTTTTTCTGTTGGTTTGTTTGTTTTCTATGGGGTTGCCAAGTGTAAAACAAAAGGTAAAAAAAAAATTGTTTCACATTTTCAAAAACACATTTTCGCTAATGTTGCTAACTGAAGATGTCATTTAAAATTTGAATTCAAGCTGGGTTCATTGAAGACATGCAACTCGGACACTTAAATGTAACATTTAGTAAAAAAAAAAGCAATAAAATGTTAGTGGAAAAGTTTTAATAGGATTTTACACTCAGAAAGTGAGCTAAATAATCAAAATGTGTGAAGTGACATTTTACACTTGGTACCCATAGTTTGCTGCCATTTCCTTGGCTCTTTAAATCAGGGGTTCTCAAACTGGGGTCCCTGGACCCCCAGGGGTCCTCAAAAACTTTTACTAAAATGTTAATTTGTTTTTTTATTTTTAAAAATGCATGGAGAACAATGAACTAATAAAACAAACATAATAAACTTAATAAACATATATATTCTCATAGCATTTAGGGGTTTAAATGACAGCATGGGGTTTATGAGGGGGTCCCTGGAATATTTTTCACCCTTGTAAGGGGTCCCCAGACCCAAATGTCTTGAGAACCCCTGCTTTAAATGATTTATTTTTTAAATATATCCGTCCTTAAAGCTTAATTTCAAACCTGTATGGAGTTATTTTGCAAATTATCTTCAATTTAGTTTACAGCAACAGATAAATAAATGCTGTCCCCTTGGTGTGCTTGTTTTCGGAGCTCTGCTAAGACAGACACTTGTCTCTCTGTTGATATTCATACTGTATGTAATGTTTATGCATGTGGGATTTCATTTCATTAAATGCCAGGTCGGTTTTATATCTGAATGAATAGTCATTTGAGACTTTTATTTTATTTTTTATTTTTTGCAGAGGCTTTAAGCTTTGTTTTAAGGGCAACACTGTGCTCATGAATATTCCATTTCCTCATGAGATTACTTCCTGTAAAAATGCCACGGCTCGGGTACTCAAGGACGTACTACTACAGATGCAACACACTGCTTTGGGGACACACACACACAAATGTCTTAAACATGCCCTCATGCAAGTTTGTATATGCACACACACACAGATGAACACACAGTACAGGTAGACTATTTACATATTAGCATATGAATGTTCACTTTTAATTAGCCATTTTCTGCCCAAGTGCTCTTTGATGCTATCTTGCCTGCATGGTTAAGCCAGAAAATAAGCTTTTAATTGTTAAACTGAAGTAATGCAACAGGAAGAATGGCCTTGGGTGAATTGTGGCACTCTTTTAGGATTTTTTATTTTTTTTTTTTTACTGCAAGTGTTTTTGCAGTATAATGCCATAAATGAGGTTTTTCTGATGTGCATGTAGAAATATATTCATTAGGTGTTAGATGAGACCGTTCATATGAGCCAATTAGAAACAGTGTTGTTTGATGCTGTGTGATAGAGCTGGTTGGTTCCTGATCTACTCGAGTTAATGATTCATGAAAGTCCTTTGGTCCGCTTGTTTCGTCCGGACCTTTTATGCAGTTCTGAATGCTGAATGCACTCATGCGAACCAAACAACCAGACCGAGAACCCCTTTTTGAGGTGGTCTTGGTCCGCTTCCAAACGAAGACTGTTGCAGTTCACTTCTGGTGTGAATACAGACCAAACCAACTGCAGGAAACTTGTGCCATTTTTGGACTTCAGAAGCCGCTATTGCTAAGCATCATGGTAAAAATTAGCCCTTCGGTGTCGCTAATGCTACCACGCTACAAACAATGAGTTGTTGCAGGTCAGGTACACACAGCACTTTGTCTCCTTTGGTTGGGGCATGCATTTGCTGATGCTGTCCCAAAATTAAAAGTATATCCTCGCAAAGATTGAATGAGCTTCTCTTGAAATTCTAAATGGTATCTTTCTTTCTGGGTCTGCACTCTGTCCCACCCCCGTCATTTCTGTCCAATGGGAGCAATGATTGTCACCTGCAGCTGGTTTGGACGTTATCAGTCCATTAAATGGACGTTATTAGCGGTTATCAGTCCCATAGAATGGCTTCAGACTGTCCCGACAGTGCCCCCTAGTGGGTTACCAGTGCCATATACTAGGCGGCACAGTCGGGACAGTCTGAAGTCAGTCTGAAGCCATTCTATGGGACTGATAACGGCTAATAACGTCCATTTAATGGATGATAACATCCGAAGCGGGTGTCACCTGCATGGTTTTGTTTATAAGTTATAGCCCACTTTCAAAAAAGCACAAAGTGAATGTAAACCACACCAAACAAACAAAAAAAAGTATACTTTTGGTTCTTACTTTTTGCTTCCATTCTCATTTAATTTCTCATTCATATGCAGTCGTATATAATTTCCTAATTCAAGCAAAGAGAAAATGATACAATGTAACACTTCTCAGTCAGTCCTCCGCAGAGAAAATGTGCAAACATCCAGTCTCCGCTCACTTGACAGACACGTGAAACACCCAATTATTGGCTACCAGCAAACAATTATTCACATTATTCGCTGGGTCATCATCCAAGGCTGGCAATTAATGAAGGCTCCAGCCGACCATGAAGCAGACATGATGGGCGCATTACAACGGCACTCGTGGGCGGCGATGTGGGGAAAATAGGAGGAGGATGTTTGAGCATGTTGTCAACAGGCCTGAGATGTGGATGACAAATGACCAGTTCTGGTTTATCATCAGGCTGATGTCTGTGTTATTCACGAGACCGTGTTTGATTGAATAATGCTGGTATAAAAGAGAGCGGGATGAATACAGAGTTGGTGTCTCTCGCTGGACTAAAGCGCCCTCTGATCCAGACTTGCTGACGCTCTCACCGAGTCTGAAAAGACTTGTTGCTCAGCCATGAATGAATCAAACTATAAACTAATAAGTCATCTAGTCCTAGTCTATTTTCTTGGGTCAAGATTTTATGTTGAGTATTTATGGTTGTTTTTAAGTAGGGGGGTCTAACTCAGTTACACAAGGTGGCCAAAACTCAAAACTTGGTCCAAGTCGAGGGCCAATTTCTGTCAATACTTATAGAAAAAAGTTACATTATTCTTTATAAAAATACAAATTAGCTTTTTCAAGTTATGTTTTCTGTAACAGGACCTAATAGGTAAAGGAAAAAAAGATTAAATTTAGACTCATCATTAGCATTCATTTCTTACGCCTTACTCTCTATCAATAACCTTATTTCATTTGTTATTTATTGGAGATTCATTTTATCACAATCAGCAAATAAAAGCCTCATTAAAAAAATCCAATTATTTGACTTTAAAATAAGAGAAAAAAGTACTGTAATTGAAGTTTGATACATACGTTTTAAGGTGTTTTGTATTTGTTGATATACATTATTTTTCAGGCCTTGCAAACAAGGTTTAAAATCTAAAATTTCTGTATGTATAACATAAAAAACATTCTAAAATTGCAAGTCATCAAATTGAATGGACTTCTTGGCTTCTCTTTCTTTGTTCCTGCATTGAATTAAAGGTGTTTATGGGTGAAATGCTTTCTCCTTCATGAATGTGACTAAGAGGAAGTGGAAACATAATAAAAAAACTGTGCTGCTTCAGAAATTACTACCTGCTTTTTCAATATGAAAAAAAAAAATCCCTCACTAGTCTGGCTGATGCTGACATGAAAGCTGTCTGGTGCTTTGAAGACGGGAGCTTTTATAAAATGAACACTATTCATCAGCACTTTGTTTCAGCTACAACTTGGATGGTGCCGGAGAACAAATACAAGGCAGCATTAGGGGAAGGAAAAAAACAAAACATCAAAATAAACTCTTGTCCAAAAGCAGAGGTTTATTTTCTTTTAGTGTTTCAGGCGTCTGTGTTCACGGTTTCATGTTGAGATGTGCGAACAAAGACACTGGGTTGCTAGTGTAGAAAGAGCACAGGTGAGTCTCGAAATAGTTTTAAGCAAGGCATAGATATGCAGTTAGTCAGGACAAGTGAGACAGGACTGAAACATCCCAGTCAGTCATCGTGACCTCCAGCAGTGAAATGGATCGATAGCGCAGCTCTGCAGCAGAACCAGCGCTGCAAAGCCTCTCATAGCTGCCTACACGTCCATTAAAACCACACACATTCACTTTTTGCTGCTCACACACATCCATGTACAAACATTTTAGTGTCAAGCTCCAGTTCAGGTTGCCCACACACTGCACTTCAGGACAAATGTGCTTAGATTTTTCTCATTTGAACTGATTTATTAATTTCTTTTATTCTGCTATGGTTTTAAAAATATTCTAATTGATTAAAGATATTCTTTTCTTTTGGACACGGTCTTTTTAGTGTGGAACTCAGATGCACATTTAGATGTGTTTTGTTGAACCATCTTTTTATAAGGGCATGCTAAAAAATGTCTCTTATTTTCATTATTTAGCACACTTTGAGTTTAAAATTCTTGTAAAACATTTCCACTTACATTGTATTGTTACTTAGCTCACTATTCTATGTTAAATCCGAAATCTGAATGTAATACAAGTTAAATCTTAAATGTTGTAGCTAAATGTTGAAGTTTACAGTTAAAAATTTCAAAATGGAACACAGCCTGTTCTGTTAATGCTCAGCTCCTGTTAGGACATCATCCTCCTGAGATAATGGCTACTAACGCTGCTAATGCTACTAACGCTGCTGAAGATGTCATTTAAAATCTAAATACAAAATGTGTTCATTGAAAATAATATGCATGGCACCTGTGGTCCAGCAGTTTGAAGTGCAGCACATACACTGGCCCCAACTGCAAGTTTGATGTCTTGCAGGGAAATGTTAGCAGCGTTAACAGTTGCTTTTGTCGCAGGATGATGATGTCATGGCAAAAGCTATGCACCAACAGCATAGGCAGTGTTCCTTTCTGAAAGAAATAAATGAAATAAATTTCAACTTCAACATTTAGCCACAACATTTACAAATAAGTTTTACATTTAGATTTTGGATTTTGCCAACATTAGCAAAATGGTAGAACAGTGAGCTAAACAACATTAAAATGTTGGTGGAATTTTTTTAACTAGTATTTTCCACTCAGAATGTGTCCTAAACAATGAAAACGTGTTGAACGGTTATTCTACATTTGGCGCCCCATACACATCAACTCATTTCTTCTGCAAACACAGACGTGTGCACACTCTTCCAATCATTTCAATTCCCAGTCTTCTTGAAATTAGGTCATAATATTTACTGTGTTAACGAGTTTCTATTTTTGCATGATTAACATGGAGTTAGCGGAGTTTGAGGAGGGAATTGGATCTCAAAATAATCCTCAGCGCCTCCAGTGAATGCAAATGCATTGCACGCAAAGCAGATTGATCTTTTTTCTTGACTGTATGAAAGATGAGTCGGCTGCCAGTTTGACTTGCTGGCAGCTGATTTAAAGTGGAAAGATTGCCTGTTTTTGAAACATGACCATTGTATTGCAGTTATTATAGTGCATGTTTATATTAATTTGCCAGTTCAGTAAAATTTGCAAAAGAGAAATAACGCACATCTGCCCTTTCTGGCGTTTTCCCAACTGCTCTTCAGTTTTGGGAGGCATCTCAAAAAACCCACCAGCCCTTATGATTTGCATTCATTGCAAAGTTCAATAGGCCAAAAGGCTGCTGCTACCAAACACTGACATTGACTTTTTTTTCCCTTTCTAATCAAATGAAGTGTGAGCTGTTTGTGCAGCAATTTGCATAGATTCATTGTCCCTTTTTCTTTTTGTCCTGATGAGACACTTTGTGCATCTGAAATGAAATTGCCAACTCTCACTGGGAGCTTAAAGAGGCTAAACAGTCACTTCATGAGAATGGAAATTTGATTTAGAGAATACAGCTGCGTGTAGTGGCATGTTTTGTGTCATTTCCTCACACATACAACAACACCGGAGCACCAGATGTTCTTCCGTGTCCTCCAGTTAGCTGCCCCCGGAGAGAGGAGAGCCACCTGCTGGAGGAGCGCCGCTGCCGATCCACCACGACCTTGGACATCTATAAAAGCATCCATCTGCTTCCTGAACTCACCATCCTGCTGCGGTCTATTGAATGCAGATTAAAGTTGGTGGTGTTGTGGCTCACTGAGTGGCATTGTCACGTCATGAATCTGAATAGCATCCAATTCAAGTAGAAAAGTTAAGTTAGTGCTACTTTTTCTTTCTTTGTTCAGGCTTATGAACATGCATCAAGAAAACAACGAGAATATCTTTCTTTTCAACTTATCAGGACTTATTCACTTGGAAAATCTCCCTCCAGTATTGCTTGCTTTTTCCAAGGATCCGAATAAAACTAGAGAGTTGTATTTCCTGCGTAAATGCTAGTGTGAATGCCTGTTGCTGAAAACTTTAGCTGAAAGCTGCTGAAATTCAGCTGAAAATGTTTAATAGCAGAAGTATTATTCTAAGTTAAACTTGGGAATCTGAAAGAAGCAAAAAAAATCTGAAAATCAGTAAAAAGGAGCAAAAATATAGCTGAATTTGCAAAAAGCTAAAATAGCTGAACATAGCAGAAAGCAACTTTAAGATGCATGAATAACTGAAAATAGCAAAAAAGAAGCACAAAAAAGTAAAAATCAGCAGAAGAATAACAGAAAAGGGCAGACATATAGCTAAAATACTAGAAAAATCTAAATTTTGAAAAAAAAGAGTAGCCAAAAGATGTCACATGGAATTTAATAAAAGCAAAACCAGAAGATAATGTGTAAGGTGCTGTAAAGATTTAGAAACAATATGAAGATATTTAAGGATGTTGAAAAATGCTCTATTCATTTCCAATGGGAAAAATTAGCCAAAATAGCTTTGGCTACAATTGTGGATTTTTATTTTTTTATTTTTTTTAGGCTTCAATATGTGATAGAGCTTGCTCTCAGTTACCACTACATCAGTTTTCATGTCAATATCTCAAACTTTGGCTGAGTGAAAGGCCTTTAAAACTAGCTTTGGTGGCCATCTTGGATTTTTTTTTCGGCTGCTATTTATGATTTATGAAATTTCAGCTACCAATATATTAATTTTTAGCTCATTAGATCAAAAACTGGCCAAATTCAAGTAATTTGAACTAACTTTAGCTAATAACAGCTGAACATTAGCTAAAATTGCAGCAAATTGCTGAATGATGCAGAAAGCAACTGTAGGAAGCATATATAGGCACAAAGAAAGAATTACAAAAAAATAGTAAATAGCAGCGAAAAAGCAGAAAGAAGCATTATTTTAGAAAATATAGCAGCTAAAAGCTAAAACTTAATATAAAAATAAAATAAAATAAATAAAAACTCAAGTTGAAAGTAGCACCCAGATGGTGACATTGTTGTAAAAAATTCTAAATTAGCAGACAAAAAACCCCATAAAACTACTAAAAAGTGATAATTTGTAGTTTTTGCTAAAACAGCCAAAGTTTTCAGTAAAATAGCTAAAAAGTAGCTGGAAATGTTTTAATTAGCATAAGGAAGCATAAGGACCACAGGTTTGCTGAATTTAGCAAACCTGTGGTCAACCATGGAGACCCATGGAGACTGGACCGAGCCCGAACCGAGCCAAACAGAGTAAAGTCTGGTTGTCTCTCTGGTTTAAAACACACACGGTTCTGTGCGCCCACGGAAAACTTGTGCCTGATAATTTGCACTTAGCTTCAACTCTGTTG
>JAUBOC010000071.1:9212805-9225150 GCA_032275365.1 Anablepsoides cearensis
TAGAGAAGAATCTGATGTTTCTTTAGATTATTTTTAGTCATTATCAAAGAGAGATGAAGAAGAGTTAAAGTTTAAAAGAAATAGTTTTAATAAACAGAGACCAGAGAGTTTATTTTCTTAAGCAGTTCCCTTTTGATGTCACTTCCTGTTTCACTTTAACTTAGGCAAATTCAAAAGAAAGTAGGCCAATTAGGTGACAAAATGGGTAAAATCATGTGTACTATGCCAATTTTCTTAAGTAAAAAGATGTTTTCTTTCACTTTTTATATTTGAAGGATAGGCATGTCACAGGCACTTTAAGCTTTGCATTTATTTGTAGTCCTTCTCCTAGTTGTTTTTCAACATAAAAAACAATACTTTTTCAATTGTAAATGTTTAAAATAAGACTTTATAATATTTTTACCCAGTTCTTGTTACATTCAAGAACATAAAATCCCACCTTCACCCCTTCAGAATCCTCTTCTTTCTGCGAATCTATCCTCCACAGTGAGTCCAGCCCTCTTCTTAATCTCCTCCCCAGCTCTTTTTATTTTCTATTCCATCGCCCATTGTCCACTTTCCAATGCGGTGAATGGATTTCAGGTGGAATGATTTATCATGTGCAGGCGAACAAGCCCTGACCGTTCCTCAAACACATTCCTCAAAAGGCATGCCTGCACGCTGACGCACACACACCCCATCATCACCTCTCAGCGGGACAATAGAAGATTATGCAGACTCCGTCCAGCGACTCTGCCACCCCTCCGTTTTCTGGGTTTCTCTGTTCCATTGTGTTGGCAGGAGGTGGGCACAGCTCCCATTATGCTTGGTATGCAAGCGTTGATGACGGAGTGCTCTCAGAAGGTTGAGGGGGTTCACGCCGGGGTCTTCCTGTTTTGGAATGTGATTGATTGGTTGGTATTGTTGCAAAGAGGAGGCAGCTGGCTTATCGGAGAGGTTGGACGAAGAAGTAAATGGATCTTGATGAAAACATGCATGTGTACAGACGTGAGACGCAAAGTGCAGATGATTGGGTTTAAAAAGGGCCTGTGGCAGAACAGTACAGTAAGAGGCTGCTGTGCTACTGGAAGCCCAGTTTATGCAACAGTCTGATGGATTTGTTAGCTGGACCATGTAAAGCAGGGGCGCCAAAATTTAAATATCTGTTCAAGCCAAAGGCCAATTTCTGTCAATATTTATTAAAGAAAAGCTATATAACAAATTATTCCTATAGAAATACATTTAGAACCTACATTACCTAATAAATAAGGAATAAATGTATAAAGATGCATCATTAGCATTCATTTCTTATCCCTTACCCTCTACGAACAACTTATTTCATTTTTTTATATTTTAAAGAAACATTTTATCCAGCAAAAACAAGAAAAAACCCTCACTAAAAATCCATTTTTTTAAATGGGAAAAGAATACAGCAAAAGACAATTAAAACTAGGTGCATTTCCATTGACCATGAAAATAAATTTGCAATGGAAACACGTCAATTTCAAAAAAACGTACGTTTTTCGACAAAATGGTTTTGCGCTAGGATGAGGTGGTATTTCGGCCGTATCGAAATTGGTGTATTTCGCAAAACTGCAATGGAAACACTTTTTTCACATTACGGGAGTCACATGACCAAGAACCGGCTGTTTCTACTGGCAAAAAAGACGACATCAGGAAGTAGAATAAATAGTAGTAAAATCACAGCAGTTGTAAAAGAAAGTAGTAAACTCACCAACTACAGTTTTCCAAAAACGCCACATATCCGCTTCCAAGTATAAGGATCTTGTCGCTCGAAAGCCTTGTTAAGACGCCAACGTTGATCACTAGTATCGTGGTAGCATAATTGTTTACATCCATTGCCACCATGTTTGTAACGACCTATTGCAAGAACAAGCATATTCATGCATGACTTTAATAGCATTTCTTTCTTAATGGAAACACTGCAATTGCGAAACTGTATTTTTTCGACATTAACAGAATATCGACAAAGTTTTGTGCACATTTGTAATGGAAACGCAGCTACTGATTATCTGTTGCTTTTTCTGCACCAAAAAACAAAAATGGCTGAAAATATAAATTTTGATTTTCTTGACTTGAAAGTTGCTCAGCTGTCATTTGAAGTAAACACAGTGACAAAAATAAAACCATAAAACTATTTAACAAATAAAGTATTACATAGGGGCCGTATAATATGGTAACAATGTCCAGATTTGGCCTGCAGGCCTTCAGTTTGAGACATGTGATGTAAAGCTTTGAAGGGCCTAAGCATATAATCACCATCATTTTAATATTTTAATGTTGAGTACAGTGAGTGTATGGCAGGAAAGAAAGACAAAAAAAGTGTTTTGAAGTTTGTTTTTAAAGTTTTTTCCTGCTGTGTGAGCTGCCCTCTGCAACCGGTGTCTGCTGAAGAGGTCATACTGAAGTTTATCCTGTTACACGCCACAACATCGTCACCGTTCATTGTTTCTGCAAAAGCACCGGGGATCAGTTTGCTCCAGGTGGCAAACATTGCTTGGATTATTTGCAGAAAAAAATTGATTCTTACAAATCTAAACTTTATCATTGCTTTTCTTAAATGTTATTTTTGATGAAATGCATACACTGTATCCTTAAAATTAGTCTATTTTTTCCAAAACAACCCTAAAAATATTTTTAAAAATGTTCGGAAAACTCACATGTAATTCATTTACACCATTTTTTAGTCAAATACCTTAGTGTTTACAAAATGTCAGTGGAATTTTTCATCTGCACAAAGCCAGACTTTCAAAATATGCAGATTGCATCTGGATAGTAAATGCAAATTCAAATATTTGTTTGCCCGAAATTTTTTTTTGTGTGTGTGTAAATATAGAAATGGCCTGGGTTATTCCACTTGTTCCTGAAAAGTAGTGTCTTAATTCCCCACACTCAGTGCAAAAAGCAGAAATGAAACAGAAAGGCATGTCAAAGATTTAAGGTTAAACCAGTTAAGTTGCAAAAAGACACAATGCCTGAGCTGACAGATGCTTTGGGAAACATTCAGGTATTTTCATTGTGTGTGACTGCATGTGTTCATGCACGGCATGTGGGTGGGGGGGTCAATTTATAGAGCATGTGCTGGGACGGGGGGGTGAATCGGGCATAGAAAGGCTTCTATTGAGTAAGTTCTAGCTTAGGCCCCTGACAGAGAGGGGGATGAGCAGAGGGACAAACCATACAGAACTCCATTCAATTAGCATCTCATTATGTTGCCATGACAGCCAGGCTTAAAGTCAAAAAAGATTTCCTATTACCCCATGAGAGGACTGCCATATTTGAACAAACATGCACTCACGTGCACACGTGCACACACAGACGTTTAGTTACATGGTATAAAAGGAAAATGAGCTGTTCGTTTAGTTTTGATCTTGTTGAGCGTTTTCACATCCCTCCTCTGTCGGTGTGCACGGCTCTGCAGCTGAACGTGTCGATGATGAATTCATGATAGACGTGTGAAGGTGGCTAAAAGAGGATGGTGTTAATGATCGGTTTAGGTCTTTGACTCAGACTGGAGCAAGAAAGAAAGTCCAGAAACTTTTTTATTTCTGATTTCGTTTTCTGATCACGGCTCATTTTGAGTCCGGTTCTTAATTGGCGAGAACCGGGGGTCGGGACAGTTCTGCTAATTTGCTAATAGCCGAACTAGCTTCTCATTTAGAGGATTACCTTTTTTTTTTTTTTTTGCTAACTTTGGAAACCATTGGTGGACCGATTAGCTGCTGCTACATTAGGTTCCACTAATTTTAAGTCACTTAAAAAAAATCACAAGTGTAAAACTTCTATTTTTCTGCTGCTAATTCTGAATTAAATAAAAATTATCGCCTCATACAAGCAGTGCTGGACATGTAGCATGTAGCATCTTTAGCCGCTAAACTTCAAACGAAGAGTGTCAAAAAGAAATAAAAAAAATTAGCAATATTTAAACAAATATAAAATATGGTAGAGAAAGTATTTGCTATTTGTTGTTTGACTAACTTCAAACAGTATTGATAAAAATACAAACTCAATCAAAGAAATGCTTTTATTCTGAAAGCATTACACAAAGGTATAACTGGTTTGGATTGGCTGATTTGCCACAAATAATCCCGCCAATCTTCAACTGGAAGGAGATGAAGACAAGTGGCTAAATGCTTAGTCACTGTCATCTTAGCGTTTATTTTTTTCTACCTCTTTAGTGGATTAGCGTTAGCTTAACTAAGAATCGTGTTCAGCAGATCAGTGGTTAGTGAAGCTAACTTTTTGTTTGGCTGTTTCCACCCGTCAGTCGTCTCATTCAGTCAGCTTTGATCACATTTTCATTCACCACTCTGAGCCTAAATCTCTGAAGCTCAGCTTTTCTTTTAAAATAAATGTGGTTTCTCACCTTTTGTCGAAGCAAGGATGAGTCAGCCCTGAACCAACACGGTGCTGCAAAGTCTTGACTTTTTGATGGTTAGCTGAAAACATTGTTTTTTTTTTAAATTGATGGATTTTTTTGTTTTTTTTTTGTTGGGTTTATGTATGTCTGACATTGTTTTTGTCATTCGAATATTTTTCATGTCTGTCTTTCCTATAGTTTTTCTACTCTCTTCTCAGCTCCTTCCCTTTTCTTTTTTTCTTTTTTTTTTTTTTTTTGCTGTAACCGTTCTGTGGATTCTAATGGAAACACAAACAGGCTGAGTCTGCCCTGTGCTCTCTATCCACCCACCTCTCACTTCTGTCTCTTTTCCCTCTGACATCGTCTTCTAGTTCTCCATCAATCTTCTTAGCCTTTCTCAGTTTTGACAGTGTTTTAATGACTTTGCATTTAAACCATCTTCAGTGTACAAATTAGTTTTTGCATCCTGTCTCCACCACCTTCTCCCTGTCAAGCCTCAGGAGCCTGGTTTTCAATCAGTCAAGTATCATCACTGACCCCAAGTGACGAGCAGCCGGAACTGCAGCGTCCCTTCCAAAAAAGCCCTATTTGTTCTTCCACTGGGCTACTGTTGTTTTTGCACTGCCTTTGACACAAGCAACTGTAAAAATAAATAATATTTTTATTTTTAATCCTTCTTTTATTTGCTGTTTTGCTTTAGATTATCCCTGCACAAATCCAGCTCTGAAGATGGATCTGGAGGTAAGTAAAAAAAATTCCAAGTGTATTTTTAGGTTTAACTTCATTTTGTCTTCTCTTGTCATTTATTTAACAAGCATGTGTGAAGTTGAATAAAGTAAAAAATAAAAACTAATTTGTATCAAAGTTCTGGATGTTAAAGCAATTATAATTTATGGTGTGGCATGAGGGCCAAAATTAAGACTATTGGAGAAGCTAAAGTCTTGCATGCCTTGGCTGGTTACCCACTTTATTAGACACATTTTTTAAATAAAACTTTTTTTTTATTATGAGAACCGTCTTAATACAAAAACCCACGTGTTAGCATAATAAAGAAGCAACATTGCCATAATAATATCGTAATATTAGAATAAAGTTATATTACAATAATAAAGTTGTAACATTAGCAGAAGAAAGATGTACAATTACAAGACAAAATTTCTCCTTCTCATTTGACAGCACTCTGTTACCAATGCAGACCTATCATCAATCAGATCAGTAGCTGCCTATGGAATAGATAAAGCCTCCTGCTACTGGGTGTGCAATAGTCATAATTTTGGCGCTTACCACACCGTAGTCTTTTTTTTTTTATTGGCTCGGCCAGGTATGTCCAGTTTATTTTCATCAAAAAGCCATCGTTACAAATCATAACTGTTCTTTGCAACACATGGGAGTTCTAAGCTAAATGAACTGCAAGCAGCATTAGTTGTGTTGTAATTGAAGGACATGTTAATATTTCATTGTGAATGTATTGTAATTTCCACAAACGTTCCTAAAACCACTTAGTGGTGGTTTTCTTGCGAGACAAACAGTGAGGAAAAAATGACAGGTTCCATGTGGTTTTGTGTAATTTTTTCTGCTTTCCTCTGTGTAACTGAAACCTTCCCCTCTACCTCGAAGGCAAGTGGGATAATAAGAAGAAAAACAAATCTTTCTGGCAGAACTTCCGCAAATCTCAGCACAAACCCGTCGTTCGACAGTCGTCCAAAGGTTTGTTAGCTTCTTGTTTTTCCACGATTGTTCCGTGGCTTCATGTTTTATGCGTCGTCTTTTTTTTTTGTTTGTTTTCTAACTCTCTGGTCTTCAGGAGAGGATATCGGCTACGTGGCCAGTGAGATCACCATGAGCGACGAGGAGCGGATCCAGCTGATGATGATGGTGAAAGAGAAAATGATCACTGTAGAAGAAGCTCTGGCTCGGGTAGGAGTCGCTTTGCTTCATGGTTATCGCCTCCCCTCTTCCTCAGTCGTCCCTCCCCCCCCCTAAACGATTAAACCGGTCTGTAACCTTAGTTAACCTTCACTTTCCTTCCCCTCCCCCTGGGTTTGATTTTAGCCTCCCCACACCTCGTTCTCCGTAGTCTTACAAATCCTCTGTAGAACGGCTGACTCTTACTAACCCCTTAAAGGCCCCAGATTTTAACACTGCATTGTCTTCTATACAAACACACACAAACAAACTCCAGAACATCTGGTGTGTCCAGAGCTTCAGGAGTCTTGGACCTTCAGGGTTTTCAGCTGAAATCTGTGTGGGTGTGTTGTTCAGCTCATCATTAGGAGGAAGATGGTGATGTTAGCATTAGAGCCCCACCTGTTGGGGGGTTGGGTGCTGCGGTGCTTTGTGGTATTTCTCCAGTTGGACATGGTGGATAGTCATTTGGCTTTTCTATATATTTGCTTTCACTTTCTTGTTTATCTGCCAATCAGTATATTTGATTGGTTTTCCACTTTTTTCCCCCTTTTTTCCCCTTTTCCTCTCAATGAAAACCTGTACTGCCTTTCTGTTGGGTGGCATGACTTACCAGCAGCTTTTGAGAACTAATTTAATCTTGATTTTTTTGTTTGTTTGTTTGTTTGTTTGGTAACCAATAGCTTGATTTCAGCTGTCTGATTGACACTTTGTCAAACCAAACAACCTGATCAGCCTTTGAGAATCCTATTTCGTTATGTTTTCATACTCATGTTTGAGATTTTCTGTGACCAAAATGTTATTACAGTTGTATCTTTAATATGTCTGCGAATGTAACTGACCACAAATTTTAAAAATATTTATATAGATTTTTAGCTATCATTTATAAAAATAAAAAAAACGAGAAAATGTGTGTTTGTTTTAGAGAGCAAAAAAATCCCAACAAAAATGAAGAAAATTAAGTTTGACTTTTTGTTATTCTTTAATTTTAGTGTGGAAAGAGAATCAACTTTAACTTTTTTTCCTTATTTTAAAGTTAAATAATTGGATTTTAAGTGAGGGTTTTCTTATTTTAACGTAATTTGCTGGATAAATGTAATAGTTAATCATAGAATGTGAGGCATAAGAAATGTATCCTAATGATGAGTCTTTCTTAATTTGGTCTTTTTTTAATGTATGCTCCAAATGTTATCAAAAATAATTTGTAAAGGATCATTTGAAGTTCTATAAGAACAATTCATTATATAACATTTTTTTAATACGTATTGACAGAAATTGAACCTTGGCTTGGACCAAGTTTTGAATTTTGGCCCCCTTTATGTAACTGCGCAAATCATTAAGTATTTTTGAATTTTTAAATAATTAGTCCTGTCAACTTTGATGTGAGGCTCAGTTAGTTAGTTATCAAGAGTTAGTACTATAGTGTACCAATACCAATACCAGTATCGGTACTGATCCTAGCATTTTTAAAAGTACTTTTACAAAGTGCCTGTGTTACATTTTATACTTCAAGTGAAAAGTTAATCATTTCCTTACTTAAGAAGATTATACAAGTTGCAAGACAAGTAGTGAGTACCTCATCAGCCTACATCTCATCCAGGCTAGGATAAGGGTTTGATTAGTATTGTTTTCAGGCTTAGAAAGCAGTGACACACAATTAAACAGGTGTAAAAGAATACAAACTACATTCACATCCAAAATGCATAAAAACCCACATCTACATGTCTAGACCCTCATGTCACATGTCAGTCATGTTTTATGATTGTACATGACAGCATCTTTCTGTTCAGTAATGAACCCTTTGATTGTAACAAATTAAAATGGGTTTAAAGGTGAGCTCCTTTGAAGTGGGCCTATGCATACAGTTTTTATTTTTTTACAGAACACCTTTTAAAAACAATAAAATTCTCCCTTTGAACGTGTAGATTTTGAGAAATTGATCCTGATCCTCACCTTAAATCCACATTGTTCTACATATCCAGTACATTTTTTTCTGTGGTTTGTTAGTTTCTAGGCAGACAGGGTTCTGGGTGAGAGTGGGTGGGCCACTATTGTCCCTCTGCCTCTCTAAACTTTTCTTCTCCATGTAGCTGAAGGAGTATGAGCGCAGCAAACAGTCCAGCAGTGCTGACACTGCAGAGTGGACTGAAGGATCTACACCCAATCTAAACCAGTCCTCAAACTGCAACGTAAGTACACCCCTCCACCTGCCCCCCTGTACTGTACCTCTCCTATCACCCTCACCTTCAGAAATGTGTTTTTTTTTTTTAGCCAAAAAGATTATAAAGTAGATATTTTTATGTAAAAATGTGCTCATTGATGTGTGGGTTTAAGCTTTTATGTAAGTTTTTTCCTGTACCTGTTGAGCTTAAAGCATCCTCCCTTGACTTTTCTTTTCACTTCTTCTTCTCTCTTTCTCTGCTCTGTTTTTGTGAGCCAAATAACAATGTAACTTTGCGACTACATTTCTCTCCACCATGTCACGTGCTGCCTCATTAAACTGGTCTTTTCAGAAAACCAGGGCCCAATTCTTTGACAAATTCTTTCAGAATGATTCCTACAAGGTTTTGTTCTGTTTTGTTAGCAGGGACTTTGTCAGGTGTGATTTTGGGGGCGTGGTGGCGGTTGAGAAAACCAGGGGAGGTTAATGCAACTTAATACTTTAAAGGCATTTTTCACAGCAGATGCTGTGTGTTGTGGAGCTAGGGTTCAGACAAGCCTGTTCTCTTTGTTGTCAATCCATCAGCTGTGTATTTGCTTGTGTATTTTTTATCTGGGAAAAGGTGGATTCCCTTCTCCAGATTGTCTGTTTGTCTTACATAGGGAAGTTCAAGTCACTGAAAACCTTGTTCACAGCTGATGGCAGGAGGCAGCAGGAGAAGGATCATAGATCTGGGCTTCAACCACAGTAATAAGTCATCGTTGCAGTTTGTCGATGCGAAGAAGGAGCTGAGCCAAAATGCAAATCTCTACGGTCCACTCCTTAGCCATGGTCATGGGATCTGGATCATGACCAAAAGAACACAATCCCAGATCCAAACAGCTGAAATGAGCTCCTTCTGCAGGGCTGAACTTTAGACACAGAGGAAGGAACTCCATCATTCAGGATAAGCTCGGGGTAAAGCTGCTGCTCTGAGGTGTTTCAGGCATCTGATTAGAATGCCTCTTTGATGTCTCCATGTGGAAGTTATTCCTGACAGGTTGCACTGAGTTTGGGCAGGATGATAGTATTATGGTATACCTCAGTATTGAAATACAGTGACAGTATTTAAAAATTATGATGGTATCGTAACCCTCTGGAGCCTGGTCACACGACCTATTTAAATCATCTCTGAAACTATACACCAGTTTTTACATTTTATTAATAGGCCGAATAAAACCAGGGTTATGATAAATGTTATGTCACTTTTTTTTTCTGAACATGATCATCATATTTGATGTGCATTGCAGCAGCAGGCAGAAAGAAACACGGTAGTTGAATTAAAAAAAAAAAAACAGCCCAATCCGCCGTCAGTCTCATCCTTTTCTTGAGCCAAAAAATAAAACATAAAGTCCCCCGACCTCAAAGTTCCAAAAAACCTATAGGAAGAAGAAAATAAAAAGACGTGAAAGTTGAATGAAGCTTGGCGGCGATGGAATGATGGCGAGAGCAGAAGAAAGTAACTCAACACAGACCATACATCCCCCATGCCCCGCCTCTTTCCACTCAATCCTAGTAATACCCTATATCATAGTATTATCTAAAGATAATACTTGGTAAAAGATCAATACCACCCAAATGAGAGTGGAAAACCAAAAACTTGCTGATGGTATTCCATGTCCTCTCTGGCCTTGGTCGCTTTGTTATCCCCATAATGAGCTGGATTCTTTTATCCTTGTGAAATGCAGATTGAAAATCCAATATTTTTTGTTTATTTTCGATTCAGTGGACTCGTGGGAATAACGTGTATCTCATAAACTGACCCACTTATTTTTTTTTTAAATAGGACTGAGTTTATCTAAACACAGAAAACTCCCAAGTTTGCTGAAAATAACATTCCCTCATATTTGGATCATTGCTATTTTCAACCATGTCTTATGATTATGAATTCCTCATTAAAAAGTACAGACTTTTTCAAAAAACTGTCCCAGTTGCTATTGTTTATATTATATTAAAGTAATTTAACACTTAAACTTGCAGACTACAGACATGACATCTTTTTACATCATACCTAAAATTGTATTGAAGTGTGTAAATATGGTTTAGTAAACTGGAGGGCTTGGATTTTAAGCATTCAAATTTGTCAACTTTAGCATTTTTTTACTTTGGTTAAAAATTCATGTGCATGACTGTTTCTTGCTGGCGCTGATTCAGTAACTATGAATCATGCACAACAGTTCATCGCTCTGTATTAAATATTCTTCTGGGTTCTGATTGATGATTTACTTCTACGAGAAAAGTGGGTCAATTATGCCATTCGTAACCTAAACCCAGGTCCTGTGTGGAATCTGACTCTTTGATGTCTGGTTGTTTGAATTGTGCATGAAGATGCCGACCCTATTAATTAGTCAGTTAAACCTTGCGTTACCCCCTCTGCTGCCAGTCACTCACTTCCTGTTGGAGGAAGATTGATCGATTGGGGATTTTAGAGATGAGAGAGAGGACAGAGAGCGTTACAGTACTGTGGGGTTATTGTGTGGAGGAACGCACGTTCTGGCTCTGGAGACGAGTGCCGGAGGCTGAGAGGAAACGAGGGAGTCAGAGAGAGTGAAGATAAAGACTCTTGCACTTGTTCTCAAGGCCAGAAAAGGGGGAGCTAACTCCTTTTTTTTCGCCCCAAGTTCCAAAGTTGTCCGCTTCAGGAAATCTCTCCTCTCTGCTGAGGCCTCTGTTGGTGTCTCATGCTGCCTCTTCTCCCTTCTAGTGGTTCTAATTAGGTCAAACCCAAAAGATTCAACAGTGTTACTCCTCTGCTCTGAGCGCGCCTGGGTTCTATATTCAGAAACACGAGTACAAAGTACGCGTTTGTAGCACTCGTTGGTACTTTTGGCTGCTGCGTGGCTTTTGTTTGATGCCGTCTTTTTGCTGGCCTCTGGCGAACAGAGCCCACATTCCAGGGGCAGGCCATTAGTGATTTGGGGGCCAAGGCAGGGTCAGAGGGGCTCGAATGCTGGGATTGTTCTCCGTGCACAACACGCCTTTTCTCTGCTAGCTATGCAGCGCGGCGCTTCCAAACAACCTCATTCCTCTGCGTTGAACTCACCACAGAGGCACGGGCCGACGGATATTGTTTTTGTTGAAAGGTGCGTGATGCTGTAAATTCTACGCTGCTGTTGTTTTGTAATTGAAGATTCTTTAAAAAACGAATAGGACCTCTGCTTTCTGCAATGAGGTGGTAAGTGTTGATGCACATTGATTGACTTAACTACACTGTTTTGTCTACTTTTGGTTTGGTTTTGCACAGCAGCATAGATATATTACAGTGTGCAGGATTTTTATGTTGGTTTGTTGTATCTGAAGTTATGTGAACTATCCTTAAAGGGTCTTGAAAAGTGAACTGGAAATACTGGTGGAATGTTTCCTTTGACCTTGTTTACAATGGTGGCCATTTATCCCTCCTTGATTCATAGCCTCATATATTAGACTCTCCTTTTGTCTCCTTCTCTTTACGCCTGCTTATCTAGTTGTTTGTATGGATGCTTCCCCTTGAGAGTTTCGTATTGTTGCCACTTTACCATCCTCCACTTTTTTTTACTCTAACTAAAGTGGTCATGCTCCACAGTTATTCTGCTTTCGTAACCGAAGTGGCTTCATCTAGGAATATCTGTTCACTCTTAGTCAGCTCATACCCTCTCTGCCATCTACTTTATCACTTATTTGATTGTTTCTGAAATAAATCTCAAGTCTCATCCAAATAAATGGAAAATGAAATGAGTCGCTCCTGTCACACAGTTTTGTGGCTCTGTCGAGTTTTTGTCATGGCTGAGGAAACAGTGGAGTTGTGGGTTTCTGCAGCGGATTCAGATGTTATCAGTCCATGAAATGGACGTTATCAGCAGTTATCAGTCCCATAGAATGGCTTCAGACTGTCCCAACTGTG
>JAUBOC010000071.1:9225250-9244911 GCA_032275365.1 Anablepsoides cearensis
CAGTCTGAAGCCATTCTATGGGACTGATAACTGCTGATAACGTCCATTTAATGGATGATAACATCAGAAGCGGGTGGTTTCTGCAGGTTTGGCTCAAGTTAAATGAAATACCTTTGCTCTGGTCTTCTGCGCTAACGTCACAGAGAAAGTTCTGAAACGGGTGAAGTGGTGGTAAAAATGGCCAGCTTTGAAAGGACAAACTTAGGGTGATTGACTTCAGAAATGCAGCGATTGCAGTTTTTTATGATGGATTAAACTCCTCGATTTTTACAACGCCCTAAACTTCCAAAGCTGTGTTTTTAATCATTCTGATTTTTCTCTCTAAAAAACAAACAATAAAATATTCAGTATTTCCCTTTAGTAGCCTCATTCACCTTGTGAATATGTTTCAGGTTTTATATTTAATCACCTTAAAAATGTTCATAAGACTCTGTGGACACAAATCTGTAATGAAGATGCTCTGTTGCTAGTGGTGGGTACAGTTCCCCTAAAGCACTAAAGCACAAATAGGGGAACTAATTTCCTGATTAGTGCTTTAGGGCTTTTGCCAATTTTAAAATTTATTAGTGGATTAGCACAATTTATAGGCCAAATTTAGAAGCACTAACTGAGGTCTATAAATATTATTGATCGACTTTATTGTTAACAGCTGAGGGTGAAAGCTGTGTGTCACTTACTAGGTAACATTATGACAATATATGAACCCAAATATAGCTGTGGAATGTCAATAATAAGTCTGAAGAGAACAACATGATAATATGTGACTCGTGTTGTCTGTTCACGAATATTCATGTGTTGACTGGATTATTTTAGTGCTTTAGAATTAGCTTTTGCTATTTTTTTCAGTGTGTTAGTGCTTTAGAATTAGGGGACCTAAATATTTGAGTTAGTGTTTTAGGGCTATTGGAAATAACTTTTAGATTAGTGCTGCCCACCACTGTCTGTTGCTAATGCAAGTTTGTCATTTAGGTCTGGTGCATTCACAGACTGGGCTTATTAGTTGTATTGGTATGTCAGTGAAAGTATTAAAAAATTATGATGGCGTTAGTCCTCCAAGCCATTTTATTGGGCCCACCAACAGTTGCACTGTTTGCAACTACACCATCCTATGTAGAAACACTGCATTGCCACTTACAGCCCAGTTAATTTAATGGCCCAATGACCATATAAGGAGCTTGAGTGCAGATAGGTTTCACTCATGGTGCTTACGGTACTTTATTTTTGAAATATGCTCAGTTTAAACATGACATGCAAGTAACTACAAGACATTTAGATTTAACCATGTGTGCTGATTTATGCAAGTTATAGGACCAAAAATACTCATATTTTATTAATTTATGAAATGTCCCATGAGTCTTTGCTGCCTGAGCGTACGTCAAACCTTCTTCAAGTTCACGGTCTAAAACAGACAAAAAAACATGTGCCACAACACTAGCTGTAAAAATTGTAAAAAAAAAAAAAAAAAAAGTATAATTAAAGGACTTCACTTAAAAAGTATTTCATGTATTATATCACCACATTTGGCCCGCAGCCCTGGGATAGATTTTCATTTTGGCCCTCTTGAGGAAAAGTTTGGGCACCCCTTCTCTAGAATGTCAAGCTGTATGCATGTAAATGCTCATAAGCAGACATTTCTCTATTAATTATTAATTACTCAACATGCCACAGATCATCCCCCACCCGGTTAATACCTTATCAAGAAGAGCAATACCTTCCAACCCTATTACAGACCGAAAAAAGCTTAAAAAAGGCCCAAATTTGGCAGATTCTGATCATGTGCTGAGCCATCTGTGCAATCCTACACGTGTTGTTTGCCTTTTTCAGCTTGGAGCTAATTAATACGGCGTTGTGAAATTATTGCAACTACAAAAAGTGAAAGATGTCGTCTTGGTGGTGTGGTGCTTATTTGTGAACTTGTTACTTTTTTTTTTCTTGCTCTGAACATTCCAGAGTTGTTAACACCTATTTTATGTTAAAAGCCACGTCTTGTCTTGATATGTAATTCTCGCTGCTAAAAGACAATTCAACAGAAAGCTTAAGTTCTGCTGAATTGTTTTGTGTTGCACGTTTAAACACATCTGCCTCTCGACCCAAGCGGTTTGCTTTGGAAACCAGTGAAAAACAGAAACAAAGTCATTTGGTTGCTTGATGCCAAATTTCAACTCATTGCCATGGATTAAAGGAAAAAAAAACGTCCAGTTTAGGAGGAGCTCTTGTGAGTTTGTGTGTTATTGGGAATGAGTTTTGTCTTTAAGAATTCTTACTTTTGGTTGTGTTCACTTAGTTTAAACTTCACACAATGCAGTGGGCCTCCATCCCTTCAGCCCATCACCTCACTAACTTTAACGTCATCGAAAGAAAACTCCCATCTTCTAGGTTTTAATGCATGTAAACGTTTTTGCTTTTGTTACTCAAAGATTCATGACTATCCCTAACTCTTAATCGGAGCTGTATCTTTAGAAAAGAAGTGACCTCCTCCTCGATGTGACGCTTTCTCCTGTTCTCTCCCAGCAGTCTCGTGAACAGTCGGATGACGAGCAATCCGAGGACTCTGTGAAGTTCAAACGGCTGCACAAGTTGGTTAATTCAACACGCAGAGTTAGGAAGAAACTCATCAAGGTGGAGGAGGGCAAGAAACATTCTACTGAAGGTCTAAGATTCTGTGATATGACGTGTTTAGTTCTTTGTATTTTGTTAGTTATTAATTCCAAAGTATTTTAAATCCTTCTGAGAATGAATCATTTCACTGAGTGTTTTGGTCTCTTTTCTTTTAGATTTTCTGAATTTGGAGACGTCTCCGCGCTGCGAGGACAACACCGCTCTCTACACAGGGGTTCTAAAGAAGCCCCCCCTGCCCCAGGAGGCCTCTCTGCACTCCCTCACCCATGATCAACTCTCTCTGGACGGCGACTCGGACAGTTTGACGACCTCGCCGTCTTCCAGCAGCCTGGACACCTGGTCTGGACACAAGCTGGTTAAAACCTTCAGCAAATCTTCCAGCACCCACGGTCTCATCAGGCCCCCGAGGAGAACCACAGTTGCCTCCAGCGACCTCGGAGGCTCCATCTCTGGCGTAGCGGGCAGCGGCTCATCCTTCTCAGAGCTCGATGGGTGCGGTTTAGACGATGAGGGAAAGCTGCAACGCTCCACGACGGATGGCGAGATGAGGAAGGCCCTGAGCTCCATATCTCACGGGGTAAGTAACAACGAGGCCCTCTACGCCTTCTATGGCCTCACTAAACCTCGCCCTAAACCCCATTCCCAGTCACGGCTCCTCATCTCCCTGGATGACGGTCCTCAAGGCAGTCCCAAACACCAAATTGCCAATCGCCACCATGGCAGCTGGACACACCGAAAACCTGACCCCAACTACGCATATTCCACCAAGCACCTGCTCTACCAGCGCTCGCGCAGCGCCAAATGCCCCATCTCCCCGCTGTCTGTCACCCCCTCCTCCCCTGTACGCTGCGACGTAGCTAAGTCGAAAGGTTTTGGAAGCGGCGCAGGGGGCTGGTTGTTCCCGCCTCGAAGGCTGCGAGGCCGAACCGCGGTCAGCGAGCTGAACATCACCTACGTTGTAGAACGAAGCCTCTATGGCCACCTGAACTGGGCCCAGCTGGTCCGCCCGGTTACCCTCAGCCGCGCCGAGCGCCGCTGTCTGTTGGAGGAGGACCGCGAGGTGGACAGGAAGTGGGCGGCCAGCGTGGACCGCTGCACGAAGCGGGTGCTGTTGCGCATCCAGCAGAAGTCTGTGAGTTTGGACCTTGAGGTTTAAATCGGCCGCCGCTCCTGAGCAGTACTTCAAAGTTGCAGAATAGCTCCTGGTTTCTGCGTTCAGATGAGGAGTGTTTGTACAAATACAGAAAACAGAACAAGTATATAGTATCATTCCCTCTTAATATATGCGTAAAAATAACACTAATAGGTTTTCATCTGTGGTGGGCACAGCTAACCAAAAAATCCGCTAAACAAGAATCTTTGCGCCGCTGACTAAGCAGTTTTGAATAATTACTGGAAACTAAAACTAACAGCTAAAACAACTGTCACTCAGTCAGTGCAACGCATCTTCATCTCCTTCTAGTTAAAGACTGGTGGGGCTGATATGACACAAACCAGTTTTTTATTGGTTTAATTTAAAGCTAGGTGGGATTAGCTGCGGCAAATCAGCCAATCCAAACCAGAGTTAGCTCTGATACTTCTAGTTTGTCTTTTTTTAAATACTGTTTGAAGTTAGCCAAACAGCAAATACTTTCTCTACCATATATTATACATAGTCAATTTTTTGTATTCATTATTTAAATATTGTTAAATGTTATTTTATTTACTTTTGATGCTCTTAGTTTGAAGTATGGCTTCTAAAGATGCTACATGCTACACAGAGGGTGCCTGACACGTCCAGCCCTGCTTGTAATAAAGGGTAGTTTTTATTTAATTCTGGATAAACGATATAAAAATAGAACACTGAATTTTTTTGTGGATTTAAATGTCGTGGAACCTAATTTAGAGGAAGCTTGTTGGTCCGCTAACGCTTTCCAAAGTTAGCAAAAAAAGCTAATCCACCAAATGAAAAGCTAGCTCCGCTATTAGTAGGTTAGTGGATTAGAACTGTGTCAACCACTGGTTTTCAGGTAATTAAAGCATCAAAAGCTGGCACATTCTCCTCAGACCTGACTGGCCTTCGACAGACACCATCTTCTTTGACCTTTTAAGTGAACGCTTTAAGCTTCGACCATTTTTATTTCAGCAGAATATGAAATGATTGCGGAAAATGCAGTGCCCCACTTGGGAGGTTAAGTTTCATAAGTGCCTTTTTATAAATGTCAGATCCCCGCAGAATGTGCACTCGCGCATTCCCACTGATCCCCGTGGGTGTAGTAAACGTTGTGCGCCGAGGCACCGAGCTGCTCATCCTAAAAAAAAAACTGCACCGCTCTGAGCCTCAGAGGCATATTCAGTGAGTGTCCTCATTAAGTCAGCGTCACTGACTGAACAGTCATTATGCCTATCAGTTTTCAAAATGATGGTGTAGTTTTTAAAAAATGATATAAAAAGACTGAATAAGGAGGAACTTTATGTGTGTAATAATGTTTTGTTCAACCAGCTTGAAAACAGCCAGCACAGAGGAAGAGATTATTGGAGTGGAAGGGAGGGGGGCCTAGTGGAGCTATGCTGCAGCTTTGAGCGTATCTGAATCCTATCGTGTTCTGGTGAAATCACTGGAAGTCGCTCTCATCCAAATTCTTTTTTGAGTTGTTGCTTTTTATCTTTTTTTTTTTAAGGCCCGTGCCTCTAAACGCAGATGTGGCTTTTTTTTTGTTGTTCTTGCTTTGAATTGTTTTATAGAGACCATGTTTTTCTGGGTGCATGTCCATTTCATTCGACATCAATCACCATCACATTTCCTTTCGGACAGTCTTTTTTTTTATACGTGTTAGAAAAATCTAAACTAAAGGGAAACATCATCAAGCACTTTCCACACAAATGTTTTATATAAATGTCTATACTTGTGTGTGCGTCTAAAGTCAGAAAGTCAGTCAGTTCTGTCTCATGTCACACTTCCTCTTTGTGTCCAGCCACCTTCCCTTGGGTTCCTCTAAAATCAAAAATCCTTTCAGATGATGCATTTCTTCTAATTAAATAGCTTCTAAGAATATTATCTGGTTAGCTCTCAGCAACCAGCCCACATGTTGTGCATGATCGTATACCGTATACATTTTTGCATTTGATCACATAACTGCAAAAATGAACTACACCAGACTCATGTTCTTCCTTCACTTTTTACTCAAGAAAATCTTCAGAAAATACCCTGCAGGTTTTTGGACAGAGGTATTTGTACAAAAAGATTTCATCAAAATTAATTTTAATTAAATTAAAAATAACTCGTTTTCAAAATTAAAGTGGTACTTTTGGATCTGTTAGTCATTTGTTTTAATTTAACTTTAGTTTGGTAAAATTACAGCTCTGCAATGATAACAAACCATTAAATCTTTATTTACATTTGACCCATTTTTGCAAATGATAGGCCTAGACTTTAGTTAGTCTTTGTACAGTATACTGCATATCGTCAAAATAAAAAAAGGAAGTTTATATTCAGTAATATTTAAACTTTTCCTATGCTACTTGTAACATTATTTTTATGGGTCTGATATTGCAAATACAGTGAAGCCCCGCAAAGTGTCGTTTCTTTTGCAGATTTTTTCATGGAACATAACTACTGCGTATATATCGCAGAAACTGGAACTACAGTACAATAAGGAACATTTTTCTTTCTTCTTTTGTGCTTTTTTTGTGAGTTTTCAAGCTAAATTATTAGGAACTAGAGATGTAACAATTCACCCAAGCCCAGATTCGATTAGCGATTTTACTACAGCAATGAATTATTCATTCATTTTTATACATCATGTAGTGAATTTATGATGCAAAATCTTTTTTTTATTTCTTTAATTGTCAGTTAATCAGGCTAAAAACATATCAGTTGATTCTATCACCTGTCAAGCAATTGGTTTACAGTTTACTCATGGTTTTACAGTCCATGAGCCTGGTTTAGACCATGCCGTCACACTGTTGTTATAAAGGAGCTCATATAATAGTTTGTTACGTCACGTCTGTTGGCTGTCCACATATGACATCATGCCACCACTGTACAAGCCATATATCCATGTACATTAATCAGACTGTTGCCTGCGTTGTGCCAAGCATGAATCATTGTGAGTCGATCCGCTGGGTGTGGGTGGGACGGCTTTTTTAACGTGACCTCCTGAGTGTGACTCATTTGACTGTGTTTTGGCTCCCCCCCCTCCCGCAGAGGACGTGCAGCTTCGGGGGCTTTGACTTGTCCAACCGTTCCCTCCATGTGGTCAACACGGGCTCCGAGGCCAATGTAAGTTTTTAAAGCTTTGAGGAGCACAAACTGAATCAGTCTTGTCACACTTAATCAGCATTTATTTATTTATTTATTTACCCTTGGTATAGTTTGATTCTCACTTCTCCTGACCCATTTTCCACCTGTCCTCGTCGCTCTTTATTTTTTTTATTTTTTGTTGCCATCTCCTTATTTCGAGCTGTTCCGTTAAACCTGCCTCTTTCTCTTTCTTTTTAATGCTTACAGAATAAAGAGCAGGAGGCGATATACAGAGAGGTGGTCAAGTCTCCCACCACGTCGCGGATCTCTCTCGGCAAGAAAGTCAAGTCCGTGAAGGAGACGATGAGGAAACGCATGTCGAAGAAATACAGCAGCTCCCTGTCTGAGCAGGTTAGATGGACACACACGCGGGTTCAGTTTCTGCTTCGTGGAAAATCAGGATAACATTTATTGCTGTGTCTTATTACAGGAGTTGAAGCGCAGCTTTATTTAAAATGGAGCTGAAATAACACGGTTTGCAGTGATCCGCCTGTAAACAGTCCAGCAAAGGTTTAGATAATATTTTGCAGTGTAGACCACATGTTCAGTCCACACAAGCTGGGAGTGGGTGGGGGGTATTTGTGTTAGTTACAGAGCAAACACAGACCCTTAAAACATATTCTCCCCCTTCTCCTCTTGGATCTAGTAAATTTGGGCGTGTGCTTCACATTGAGCTCACGTTATGATGTAATTGTCCCTCGGGTTCACTCTTATTGTCGGAAGCAGAGCCTACAAAGGCCGTCTCAGCCACACTGGCCTGGTTTTTTAGGACAATCAGTGGCTTTACCAGCTGTCGAACATTTACGTCGAATGCAACAATAGTTTGCTAAACGCAAAGTTTTTTAAAGTGTGACTTAAAGGTAAAGTTTTTTTTTTAATTAGAGTTCTTTCGAAAGGTTATGAACAATTATTGTATTTGAATTTGGAGAAACTGTTTAAGTCTGTGGCATTTTTAGGACTGGGGTTTTAAGGAGCTTGGGTTAGCAATTAATTTATCAGTTTGGTCAGAATTGAATGTTATTTTTTCAAACTGCTCTCTACAACTTGTAAGACGTCAATAGTTCAAAACCGTGTCTCAAAAAATCGTAAATGTGACTTTAAGTAATATGTAACAAAACAGATGTATGTGAATTTTACAAATTGAATTGCTCATTGCAGGGATTCCAAAATTTTTTCATGCCATGCCCCCAAAACAGCATAAAATTTGGCCAGAATGTAAAGAAACATCAACTTTTATAATAATATTTTACTTTTATTCACTACGCAATAATATTACATTTATTTAGCATAATAATTTTATTAACTAACATGTTTTAAACACTGTTCTATTCCCACCAAAAAAAACAACAACTTTACAACAAACTGTTGAGGATAAGAACAGAGCAAAAGAAATCAAATCTCAGTTTCAATAAATTATTATAGATTGTATTATAAAATAATAATTGAAAAACAGACTTTAATTTATGGTAATGATTTTAAACATGGATTAGATTTATTTATTTATTTATTTATTACTTTTTTTGTTTATCTTCACTTGGACTTTCTGAGGCCCCCCTGGATGCCGCAGCCCCCATTTGAAAAACATTGGCTTATTGACATGTAAATGGGAACTTAAATGTGCTTTACTGGACAAACACAACATTATGGACTAATCAGATGATTATTTATGCCATTATTTGTTGGACTTAAGGTTTTTATTTTTAAAGATCTTAAAATGGTGCCAAAAAAAGGAAGAAAAACCGAAGCACATCTATATTTTTCCAAAGATATAACTGCGTTTCATCTGACCACATCAAAGCAAAAAAGCTTTTTAGGAGACCACAGTGCCATCTACTGGATTATATGGACACGTACAGATAATGAGTGATGTCAATGCATCCTAATTAACCTTTCAGCCACGCAACAAAAGGGTAAAATATTTGCTGACTGTTTATTTAAAAGAAAAAAAAGTATTTCATCATTCAGTTTTGTGTTTGTGCATGCGGAAATAAAGCAAATCTTCTGTTTCATCCACCTCATCTCCTGCATCTTTTATTTGTTCCCATCCAGTCCAGTCCAGACGGGACCCCTGGCTCCCCGCAGTCACCCTTACCAGACACCGACTCCTTGGAAAAACCAAAGCTTAAGGCCGGCGGCTCGGTGGAAAGCCTGCGGAGTTCCCTCAGCGGCCAGAGTTCAATGAGTAGGAAAACGTTTAGATTTTAGGGAATTAACTTTCTGATGTGAAAACTCACTTTTTTTGTTTTAAAACAGAAAAAAACATTTTAATTTATCTACTTGAGGTCAATCTGAAGACCTAACACTAGATGGAGCTCTAATCTAAATCATAACAAAAAAACCTAGTGATTCAATATTCCTCACATGCATTTTATTACACTGTGACCTCAAAGACATGTTTTGTAGAATATTTGGATTGGTTGTGTTTATGTGAGTACAGAACCACAGTTAATCTTCAGTTTTAACTGCCTTTTTTTAAAAAATAGAAAATGTGCGGGGACGGATTCATGATGATTTTAAAGTTTACGTAAAAGTCCTTGTCTGTGTCCAGGTGGTCAGACAGTGAGCACCACTGACTCATCAGCCAGCAACAGGGAGAGTGTGAAGTCAGAGGACGGGGATGATGAAGAACCGCCTTATAGAGGGCCGTTCTGCGGCCGGGCCCGGGTCCATACGGACTTCACACCCAGTCCATACGACACAGACTCACTCAAACTGAAGGTATATTGTAGAATTTGCTTTCAATTTTTAGATTTATTTACACTGTTGATTCAAATTTGAATTGAAACGGCAACCGTTTCCTTATATGGCAACTGAACTTTACCAAGTAACACTGTTCATCTTTTCCGTTACTCCAGCGAGGGGACGTGATCGACATCATCAGTAAGCCCCCCATGGGCACATGGATGGGCCTGCTCAACAACAAAGTGGGCACCTTCAAGTTCATCTACGTGGATGTTCTGAGTGAGGAAGAGGAGAAGCCCAAGAGGCCCGTGAGGAGGAGGAGGAAGGGCCGACCGCCCAAACCCACATCGGTGGAGGAGCTTCTGGAGCGCATAAACCTCAAGGTGAGGAACCAGGTGCAGCGGATTACACGCGTAATTACCTAGTATTTAATACCTTTTGATGTAAACTTTCAGACCCGTTCAAGTATTAGACAAGTTCATGAATCAGGGTTTTTGCTCAGTTAATGACAGAGAAACATCCAAACTCTCAAATTCACAGAGACAAACATAGTGTTCCCAATTACAGGCTTGCGCGGCTTTCCATGTTTGATTTGACACTAACGCACAAACATTAACACCCCCATTGTGACAAGCTTACCCCTGCAAAACAGCTCGGGTCTTTTCATCAAAACCTACACGACTCTGAGCTGTCATCTCCTCCCACTGAGGCAGCCTGCAGCCTTCTTTTCTTCATATAGAAATAGACACTTCCTGTGGGTTGTCTGTGTTTTAATCTCTGGCCAACTGTTCGGTCGAGTCGCAGATTAATGCTTGCTGCTGCTGCGGAGCTGTGAATCTGTTTGTTACAAGTGCATCGGAGGGGGGGAGAGTTTGGTACTAAAGAAGCTAGACTGAACACACGGTAAAATAAACATCTTTTTTGTGGGGTTCTGTAAAAACTTGTTCAAAGAGGCGTCTACATTCATTACCTTCCCAACAGCCAATCCTTTCGCTGAAACCAGGGCACAGAAAAAAACCTTTCCTTTGGCTGGATTTGAGAAATCCTTGGGTCTATCCGCCCCCAACCTCTTTACTTCCTGTTTTTCTTCCAAAAAAGCTCTAATAAAACAGGTGAGAAATTAAATAATCCACCCTGTTTATATTAATCGTGTTTGCTATTGTAGCTACTCAGTCTATGCCAAACTGCACCCACATCTACTCACGTTAATATACGTCCACCCTCATTGGCTAAAGCTGACCCTGGGCTGAACCAAATTAGCCCCAATGAGCAGCAAACGGAGTGGGCGGGACAAAACATCTGTCAATCATTCTGTACCACGAAAAACATATGAACAGTGCTGTGAAGAGTTAGCCCTTTGGAAAGATTCTGGGATTCTCTCCAAACTGTTTGGCACCAGCTTTGTCGTAAATTTCACAAAATGTGATATAATAATTTTAATTTGTGTTTATTAACTTTTTTATTGTAAACACCAGGCAGGGCTTAGTCCTATTAGCCCACTTATAACAGCCGTTCGTAAAGGGGAACTGTAATGCTTTGGTCTGAATTCCCACGTACTGTAACTCCACAAGCCCTTCTTTCTACTCTTTTTCTGAGGTGTGGCTCAGATCAACTCGTTTTGAGGCTGTCTCTTAAAATCCAAATGCGGCGCTTGGTACCCCAACCCCCTTCCAGCTTCCAGACCGGTCCGTTGTAGTTTGATAGAGGGGTTTACGACTATATAGCAGCGCAGAAACTTTTTTCTTTACAAATTAATTAAAAGATGTCAACAAGAGAAGACCACTAAATTGTGGTTGGTAATTCTAACCGTATTTGGAAGGTATGTTTCAAATATTGTAACATAATAGTTCAGAAAACGTCATAGAAAATAGAGAAAACTGAACAGGTTTACTCAAGCAGAATATAAAGAGATCTACACAGCACTGGGAGAAACTACATTCAAATTTTCTGTTCTCCTAGAGACTCCAAGTCCACAACTAAATGTATCTAACAGCTAAAAAAGTGGATTTTTTTATGATGCGTCCCTTTTCAAATATCTCCACTATTGTTTTGAACTTTCTCACATAAACCACATAAAGTGGGCTGCAAGAGATAAGGTGACTTTATTTATTTTATGACTGAAGGTAATCTATAGCTTTAAAGACAGATTTATCACTCGGGATGAAGTAGAAGCTATCTTCAGGAAGTTTTGGCTGCCTCGTTTGTATATTTATCGCCCCATATTAAAATTCATCAGGCAGTGCTGTCCTTATTTCTGACAGCATAGGTCCATCATTTCTCCGTAAAGATGCTGTCTCTCTACTTTCAGAAACTGATACCTATAAGCTACACAAATAAAACTTTAACTGCAGCTGACATATTATAGGCAAAAGGAAGTTTGTTTTATTTTAAAGCCCAAATGTGTGACAGTGCCTGACTGTGGAGTATAAATCTCTGCTCTGTAACTTTTTTACTGTTGCTAAATGCACATTTTCTGAGTGAGACGACCTCGCTGCCTGTTGCCTGTGCGCATTGGTGGTCCTTTTGTTTAGTCCAGCCTCATCCGGCAGAAATAGCACAAAGACTTCTGTGAATTCTGCTGTTATAATTGAAGGTCTTGTTGAGTGTTTTGGTCACATGAGTGTCGAGCAGAAATGGAAGCAGTTATGAGCAGTTTGACTTTGTTCTCACAAACAGGGTGTATCATAAACTTTTTTTTTATTTCCCCGTGTCATCTCAGATATCACAGAAGCCTGGGTGTGTGTTTGGGTGCAACGCTTTGTCTTCTGTGGTTGATGGTTACTTTGATGCCATTCTGTCAACTCCTGGTTTTTTCTCGCGTTAATTTTTGTTTTCCGTTCATGATCTAAATACTAATTCCTTCCCCATGTATAGCGTGACAGTAGTTTTACCAAACAAACTTGAAACTAAAACGGGGTCTTTCTGTAACACAGGAGCACATGCCCACTTTCTTGTTCAACGGCTACGAGGACTTGGACACGTTCAAGCTGCTGGAAGAGGAAGACCTTGACGAGTTGAACATTAAAGACCCTCAACACAGAGCAGTGTTGCTCACCGCTGTGGAGCTGCTGCAGGAGTACGACAGTAAGTAGACTGAGAAGCACAAAAAACGGAAAATACCAAACTTTTCTCTTTGGTATGGATTTTTTCCCCCCCATATTTTTAAGCCTTTATCTCTCACTACAAACAGTGCTGATTCATTCATTAAACTAATTAATAAATCTTAGCTCAATTATTGCTAAACCAATAAACGGATTTAAAAAAAATAGTGGAAGCTAAACCACTAACCACTTAGATGAATGTCACTCAGTCCATGTCGCACATCTTCATCTCCTTCCAGTTGAAGACTGGTTCAAACCTGTTGTTAGTTTTCTATTGGTTTAATATGATGGGATCATGTGTTGCAAATCAGCCAATCGAGATTTACCAGTTAAACCAGCGTCATAGCTCTGTCTAACTTGCGATACTTCCAGTTTAACCCTTTTAGAACAAAATCATTTCTTTGATCAAGTTTGTTTTATGAATAGCCTACCGTTTGAAGTGAGGCAAACATCAAAAAGCTTACTTTCTACCATATTTTGCATTTGTTATTTATACATGGTTAAATGTTATTTCATTTCTTTTTGGCACACTTAGTTTGAAGTTTAGCTGCTAATGATGCTACACACACGGTGCCTGACAGGTCCAGCGCTATTCTAAGACGGGATCGTTTTTGTTTAAATCAGGATAAATGGCATAAAAATAGAAGTTTAACAATTTATTATTTAGTGGACTTAAATTCAGCGGAAATCAATTGAACTGTTAACAAAGTTAGCAAAAATGCTAATCCGTTAAATGAGAAAATAGTTCCGCTTTTAGCGGATTTTACGGAACTGTGCTCACCACTGGATATAAACATTTAATTGTTTAATTTAAACTAAGTACAGTGAGAAAAGTGTTGATGATTTTTGTTCCCTGTGTCCCCTCGCTAACAGGCAGCAGTGATCCGGAGCGCACCGGTCTGTCTGGATCCCAAGAGAAGCTGCTGTCCGATGGTCGGGGTCTGGTGGGCGACTCCCCGAGGGACTCTGGGTGCTACGAAAGCAACGAGAATTTGGAAAATGGTAATGATCGCTTTACTTCACATCATCACACCCTCAAAAATAAAATAAAAATTGGATTGACTCGATCTCTAGCTTGGCCCTAGTATCACTCCTTCATCTCTTTTGCTTGCTTTTGCCCACTCAGCTCCTTAGACTCAGCCTCTGCAACTCTTTGCCAAATCTTCCCCCCCAAGCTGCTTTAGAGGAAACAACCCCCCTTTAACTTTGCTTTCACTCCACTTTTCTTCACTACTCTTTCCATCCTTTAGGCGTTCTATGCCCTCAGTGCCAAAGACCACTTGTAGCTGAGCGGGAGCCAGGCTCCAGACTACTAAGCCACCACTCAGTGTTGGGAGCACAGAGGGAGAGACTTGCCCCGGTGCGCAGAACTGTTCTGACAAGAACAAACTCGCTGCCCAGTTGTGGACACGTGTTCAATGCTGGCCCACCTGTGGCTTCCAGGTCCACAGATGAATGCCAGGAAGATGAATGTGAGCTTATAGAATATTTCTGTTGAGGCTTTCCAGGATATGACATCAAGAAAGAAACATTTACAGAATAATATATATGATGTCAATAAACGCCTGTGTTTTCTTGCTGTGGTGATTCTGTAGGCTTAGAAGCAAATGTACAAGTCAGGAAGCAGAACAGAAGTTCATCTCTTCAACATGTCACTTTTTATGGGGCACCAAGTGTAAAAAAAATGTTAAAAATGTCACTAAGATGTTTTCATTATTTAGCTCACTTACTGAGTGTAAAATCCTGGTAAAAACAATTCCGCTAACATTTTATTGTTATCTAGCTCACTGGTTTTGCATTTTACAAAATTTCCCTAAATGTTAAAGAATATATGTATACATTAAATCCTAAATCTAAATGTAAAAGCTTAATTTTAAATGTTGTGGCTAAATGTTGAAGTTAAAGGGATCCCTGATTAGTTGTAACATTAGACTTTATTTGATAAACATTTATTTAAACTGTAAAATAAAGACTTTCAAAATAATGTAGGCTGTTTAGTTTTTATAATTTTTAAAACTATATTTCAACACGGACGGAGCCATTTTATTTACATGCAAATCATTTTGGGTAAATTATGACATCAACTAGGTCCTCGGTGTGAGGCTGCTAGCAGCTATATCCACCCTGAAGGTTATTCTTGGACAGTATCTGATGATTGTCTCTTAAATGAAATTAGAGAGCGTTGACAGAGAGGACTGTTAGCCTTCGCGCTAGCGCAGACGCTATATTGCCTTATATGTATTAGCTCAGCGCTAGCCCGACAAACAAGCTAAACTGAGGTCCTCCATCCATATTTTCAGCTGCAGGTTGAGTCATTTTCTACCTTCTCCTCTCTTCAACTCTCTCTGGTTTCATTTAAAAGAGCCAATCATCAGATATTGTCCAATATTAACCTTCAGAATGGATATAGCTGCTAGCACCCTTGCACTAATGGACCTAGTTGATGTCATCATTTACCCAGAAAGCTTTGCGTGTAAATAAAATGGCTCCGTCCGCGTGATATATTTTTAAATTTTAGTTTAAAAAATATATATATATAAAAACTTAACAGTCCACAGTATTTTTACAGTGTTTATTTCACAGTTAAAATATATGTTTATCAAATAAAGTCTAATGTTACAACTAATCATGGATCCCTTTAACATTTAAGTATTTCTGAATGAAAGGAATCTATTGATGCACTAGTTATGTAATCATCCTGAGACAGTAGCAACTGCTAACGCTGCTAATGCTGCTAACACTTCCCTACAAGACATCAAACTTGTCCGAGCTGCACTTCAAACTGCTGATCCACAGGTAGCATTTATATTGTTTTCAATGAACAGATTCAAAATAAAGATTTTAAATAAAATCTTTAGCAGCGTTAGCAGCAACTAGCAGCAACCTCTAACGCTGCTATTGCTGCTGAAGACATATAAGATTTATCATTTACATTTCGATTTATCAAGTTAGGATTTAATGTTTATATCAATTAACATTTAAATGCAAGAATAGTGAGCTAAATAACAATAAAATGTTAGTGGAAAATTTAAACAAGGATTGTACACTCAGAAAGTGAACTAAATAGTGAAAAGGTGTTAGTGACAATTCTTGACATTTTATTTTCTGTTAGCACCTCATAACATTTCTTGTATTTATAGTGAATACATTGCACAATCATACATTATGTGCCTAAAATGATGTGGGTGAAAATATTCTAAAACCTTACAGAGGTTTTATTCTGTTTTTATTTCATGCTTTTCTCGAGACTGCTGTGTCTCTCTGCATTCTCCATTTTTTTATCATTCAGTTTTCTTTTTAACAGCTTCATAACTCATATATCTCTGCTTTTTCTTGTTTCTGTATGGTCCTATCTGCTGGTTCCTCCTTCATATGTAACGTGTGGCTTTCAGGTGCACCAAATGCAGAAATTAAAAAAGAAAATAAAGTGCAATAAAATTATTTCTCTTAAATAATAAAAGGGACTCTGGTGCCGCTTCATTTCTTTCTTTCTTTTTTCTTTAGTTTTGTCAGTTTTTTTCCTGTTCATTTTTTTCTTTCCATGCCTCTAAACTGTTCTCAAAGTCATTGCCTAACATGTAGCAGTTATTTCTTATGCGAGGTCAGGGTTCCGCAGCTCTTCTTTTTGTACATTTAAATCTGCTACATTTTGGTTTGGCATTGGTTTTACATTTATCTTTAAAATTGGTGCTCAAATTCAAAATTTTATATTTTAAAAAGAGTTACTGTGGAGCCCTGAACCCATGCTCTTCATTTATTAGGCTTTTCTTTAACTTTCAAATTTCATTGCTGTTTCTAAAAGTAGAAATCATTTCCCATAACATCAAATGATTTCTAAAGTAACTCATAATCTGTATAATGTTACACTTAGTCAGGAATCCCTTTAAAATGCAGGCTTTCATATTAGGTCAGCGACTCCCTTAAGTCATTACAAAAGTTTAAATTAATTGTTTGTTATATACAGGTTTTTAAAAAGTTTTCCAGATTTTATAGGATTCAGAAAAATTCTTTTTAAACTGAAATTGTGAAATCACCAATCCACTTTTTATTTTGCTTTTTTTAATTTAAAGAGGATTCATAATTTTATGTCTCAAACTGAAAACAAACTCTTCCCAGCTTCAAATATAGGCTCATATGTTGGAACTGTTAATGTCCCCGAATGATTGTATGAAACATTTTAATAGATTTTACCATACCACAATTAAAAGTCCTTGGCAAGCCACACTATGTGGCTGTCCTCCATTTCACTCATCCATTTTGCTCTTAAGCTGAAGGATAGATGGTAAGTAGCTTCATCTTTTTGTTTTGTTTTTTTGTTCTAAAGCATTTCATCCAGATATCGTTATGTGGAATTGCTGATTGACAACAAATCTGTCAAGTCAGACCATCAGTCAAGAAGCTAATCTAATCCAAATCTATAAATATGTGTATTTTTCAAAAAAGATGTCTGCTTTTAATTGTCCCTTACTGGCTGTATTTTAAACTTAAAAGCAGCTGTTTTTTCCTGAGGCTATAGCATTTGATAAAATAATTGGTGCAGTCAGTTTACTTTTACTGATTTACAGTTTTTGCGTACATATTTTTACTTCTTCACATTCTTTGTTACACTTGTTTCGCCAATGTATGCAGACATAATTTAAACTGAGAAAAACTAAAAGGGAAAAAAAGGCGTCAAGCAGCCAAGGAAAATTCTGAGTCATGCACAATATTAAGAAAAATAGGTTTTATGAGTCTTTTTTTATATAAGTGTAATTTTTTTACATCTCAGTTATAAGCGTGGACTTGTATTTTGCAGGTAAGAACAGGAAAGCGTCCCGTTCCAGTCGCTCCTCGGCAGGACTTCAGTCTCCAGACTACCCGACGCTGCCTCTGTTTTCTTCAGACGCTCTGCAACAGAACGGCAAAAACCAGCGCACAAAGTTCCCAAAAGGCTTCTTCATCAAGCCTTCGCTGAAAGGTTTCAACTTCCGAGGGCTGCGTAAAACCCAAAGACGATCGCCCATCCCAGCCAGCCGCAGCTGTGAGGACCTCGACGGTCCGCCGCAACCTACTGGACCCTGGAAACGTTCCCACTCTCTGGGAGATCTGCAGTGGGAGCAGAATTTGGAGCAGAAAGGTGATCTGAGGGTTGTGCTAAAACCCACAAAGGAAATACCCAGATCAGGCAACAGCAGTCCCACCAAGGTGTTTCGAGAGGAACGTTCTCCGGTTAAAAATGTCACTCCAACAGTAAGCCCTAAAGGAAGAGCTGATAGACCACCCATACCATCCCAACTTCCTCTTCGCTCCGCATGTCCAACAATCCAGTCCTCCAACCCTAATGAACCTCTCTCAAGTCCCACTCCAAGTCCTCCTGATTCTAGTGCAAGTGGGGAGAGGGTCATCCTGACTCATACCAAAAAACCTCCCATCCCGCCTCCCGTCCCTGCCAAGAAATCGAAAGAAAGACTAGCCAACGGCATCCGCCACCCATCTCTATCCCTGTCTTCCTCGCCGTCCCCCACCGCCTCGCCAACGCACTCCCTTCATCGTTCTCAACCAAGCAGCCCCGTAACCCGCAGCCCAATCCCCAGCCCCATCCTCAGTGCCCCGGCTCTACCTGCAAAGACCATAAGTCCGCCAGTGAGTCCGTGCGCCCACTCTTTATGCGACCATTCAGACTCGGCACCAGCTGTGCAGCCTCCATGGCTCTCAGATCTTGGAGGTAAAATGGCCGTTACGAGGAAGCTCTCCCACAGCAAAATGAGTCCTGATCTGCACTCCCTGCTGGAGCAACGACTGCTGGCTGAGGGCATCGATCTGACTGAGGAGCCTTACTCTGACAAGGTAAGCAATGCATCAATGGAAGCATAAGAACACCACTTTTCAGTGGTATAGTAGAAATCTCAGTTTTAAGAGGACCATATTAAAGTTGGCACACAACCGAAACATTTCAAGTCATATTTTCCACAGTAAATGTGAAAAGTTCACAACTTTTCTTGGCTAACTTGTTAGGCGTCAGGCTTCTTCAGCCCTTTCAGCACTGTAACATGCTTAACTTAACACAGTCATAATTCGACTTTTACTTGGGTCCAAAATTGTTCTTTGTTGAAGCCAATAACATCAGCAGCTCACTTCAGAACTCTGCAGTCAATTTCAAAATATGCACAAATAAAACTTGTGCTTCTTGTTGTGTGGATACGCTGGGGTGAGGAGGTGTGTGCTTGTGTGCACTAATAAATACGTTGCTTGGAGCTGAAGAGGAAAATACTGTGGCTTCGGTCTCGCTGTGATGCAGTTCAGATTGTTAAGTTTATAGGCTTAACCTTACTGAAGGCAGACGGGGTCATAAAAACGTTTGGCACTTATTAGACCCCAGGCTCAGTCTCTGAAACGTGGAGCCTCTAAGGCTGACAGGAAAACAACACTTATTCAAAGGGATGAGGTGTGAATAAGGGCCTGAAACCACAGTAAAGCTCCACTTAAGACTTGAGAGGCATGTTTTTCCTGTAGTGTCTTTCATTTAGGTAATTTATTGGATATTTTACTGCATTTTCTTGTTAATTTATTTTAGAATTAAAAAAAAAAAACATTTTCTATAGCAGGTTTTTTTAAGGTACAAAGTACTCCACAAGAATGGGCGTGGACCGTTTGGTCTTTCACAAGAACAAGAAATTTCATGATTAAAAACTATCACAAATAGGAAAGAAAGATCTGATGTTATGTAGACTTTCATAAAATGGGGCAGGGTATAGCTAAGTGTCATTAGCACAAAAGTTAAAATGTTCTCTATAGTTTTGAAGAAACTGAGAGGAATAGCAGGGGCCCAAGTATTGATCTTTGAGGTACACCACAACTCAGCTAAGCAGTTAAGGATCTATCATTAATATGAATAATGGCTTAGGTTCTGCTTGAGAGCTATCAGTAGCTGCGTTTCCATTGACCATGAAAATGCGCAAATTAGAATTTTGAAAATAAATTTGCTCAATGGAAACACG
>JAUBOC010000071.1:9341960-9356651 GCA_032275365.1 Anablepsoides cearensis
ATATATGACAAAAGATTTAATTTAGAAAGACATATCTCTATGAGGCGTCACAATTTTTGTGCTATTTCAACAATCAAGATGCCATCCAGGAGTATTTATAGTTGTGGATTTGAAAGATTTTAAAGGTAGAGTCAGGCTCGGTCCATGTGCTAAGGGGGGCGTCCATATAGGGAGGCACTTCAAACAAGGGACAAAAATACATATATTTAGAACTTTTTGTCAGAGTATAGTTTATTTGGTCTGCTAAAGGTTAAAGTCTGGTTTTCACTATTCTACCTTCACAAAATCTTGATTTTATGCTGTTTTATTAATCCCAAGAATTTATAAAATTATTAGTTTTGAGTCGATTTTTTACTAAATTTTCCAGGGGATTATAACTCTAGACCCCCTTAGAACTGCTTCACTCCACAGCTGCTGGTATCCTGTTTCAAATTAATTATTTTGTTTATTAAATTTGGTATGTGAATGGATATAAATCAGCAGTGAGGTTTAGAGAAATGCACAAGGGGCACCACCTGAAATCTTGCCTAGGGCACCAAATTGGCTCAGACTGGCCCTGAGAAGAGGGGAAAGATGACTTTTCGCAGATCCATCCTGCATGGCCTTCCTTAAATCTGAAGGTTGGTTAAAAAAAAATGTTACGATTAACTCTAAAGCAGACTTATCCTACCCTAAAATTCTGTTTTTTTCTTTCCTGGGTCTGTCTCAGCTGGTGCTGCCATCAGAGGCTCACATCAGTGTACGGCAAAATGTTTTTGGATTCCATCCACGCATTCACCTGCCTCGTTTCTCTCTGCCTGCACTGTAAATAAATCACAGAGGCCAATGTTTGTTTGTTTTTTCCTGGAAGACAATTCCTTATTCTGCTTCTCCGATAATAGTTTTCTATTCAGACTTAGAAACAGGATGAAAAGGTTGTTTGAGGCAGAATTCAGTGAACTTTGCTGAGCACCACTTTTAATTTTTTATATTTTTATTTTTATCATCTGCTGTGGCTGAGGGCATAAAAAATGACAGCAACTGCTTGTTTCTCTCTTTCGTTTCTTAAAACCGCTTCGTATGCATCATATCAATTATTTTAAAGAAGTTCTGGACGTGTCTGCGCTGCTGAGCTCCTCCAGAGGAATTCTCTGCCAGCATCATTCCAAAGGTTTCTCCCAGATAAGCCTGCCGTCATTCACACGTCACACATGCTGAGCTTCAAAGCCCACAAGCAGGCAGTGCGTAGTTCATCACCGCAAGGCAAAGAGGAACCTTTTCAGAAATTTTTACATGAAACACAGCGACAGCCTTTAAAAATGATCATCCGGTGACGTAAAACAATGACTAAAATGCCGATCTGGAATCTACAAGAGACGTCTGGCAGCAAATCTGTTGAGTCATTTAAACACGTCTCTTTATAAATTCGTGTATCATAAAACGGATAAAAAAATAAAGAATTTGCATTTCCAGGGAAAATGTAGTGTAAAGGTTTAATGCTGAAAGATTTGTGCTTAATAGCTAAAAATACTGAAACTAGCCTGAAAATAGCTAAAAAGAGTTGCTGAAATGGCAAGTAACAGAAAGAGCACGTTTGCTGAATAAGAAGCTGAAATTGTCACTGAAAAAGGCTTACATTTGTTTAAGAGATAGCTAAAAACACAAAAAAGAGCAGAAATTGGCTGAAAGAAGCACAAAAAGTTGAAAGTATAGCAGAAAAGGTAAGAATGATAGCTAAAAAAGCTAAAATCAGCAAAAATAGAAGCCGAATGAATGAAGCTAAAATTATCACAAAGAAGTTATAAAAAAATACAGAACAAAAGGTAAAACGTTCAATAAAGATTTATGACCATTTTGAAATGTTTTAAGGATAACAGCTTTAATCTATTTCAATGAGAACAAAAATGGCCAAAATGCTAAAAATGTCGAAAAGTATAAGTTGTTTATATACAACAAATTAATTTCCTGAAGGAGCTTTTGATTTATAAATTAGTAAAATGGGGAATGGTTATGTGCTGGAAAACATACAGAAGATAAATAGATTTTAAGAATGAGAATGCTGCATTCACGTTATTGAAACCCATTTTTCTTGTGTATGTTTTTGCTTTATAAGCATTCCCACTAAGCTCTACTGGTAATAAATGTAACATTAAAAACTAACTATTTAGCCTGAACATCGAGGCAAAGCAGAACAAAAGCTGATTTCCCCACCAGCTTCACTGGTTTCAAACATTTTGATTTGTTTCAATTTCACACACAAAAAGAAAACACATCTGCAACCATTTCTGTTCTCATTAGATATTTTAAATAATAAAGCGGCTAATTAGCTAATTTGTGAGGCAGTTCATACAATATTATGACTGAGTGATCTGCTCTGTGTTTGGAAACAGAGCTTGGCTGTGTGTGCCAACCTCTGTCAGCTTATATAAGACTCCGCTGGAATTTGTAAAGCAGAAACCCGGTGACCTTTGGGTGGTTTCTTTGGAGTATTGAAAGACGTGGCTAAACAAAGCCTGACAGAGACCGAAAGGGGCTGTTAGACAAGAATGAGAAAGGTTGACTCCCGTAATCCCAAAGGTGTGACCGGAGTCAGTTTGCAGTGGCGTGTTTAACCAGGCAACCAGGGAGTCAAAAGAAATCAGAAGCTTTGATTCTGACATGACACCTGAGTCAAAGTCCTCTTTAACATCCTTGTCTTGAATAATCACTTTTAGGCAGCTAAATAAGTTCATTTTGCTGCATCAAAAGCAGGTTTTAAGGGCAATTTATCACAACCGTTGGCAGATATAATCCAAGTAGACAGGACTGTTTTAATTTTTGACACATTAGACCAGATCTCTGCAGTAATATGCAGCAGTGAGCATATTGTACACGTGCCGACCATTTTGGAGGGATAAATAACTTTACATAGGCAGTTTTATTGCTTAATGGGAAATTAGAATCCAAGACTGGCCAAAAGCAGAGGTGGCTGTGAATCTGTGCCAAGTTATGAAGCGGATGGAGGGACGTCACGTCGCAAAGAAAGCTTTCCATTAATCAATCCTCCCCTTTTCTGCAGTGTTTACAGAAACAGCTAAGCGTGTATCATCCCAGAGTTTACCCCATTGAGCTGAAACCTGGACATATTCCAGCTTTTAAAGGCTAATGCCAATTGTAAAATAAGATGCTACGAAAAATGACACATTTTGACTGTTTAGCGCACTGTATGAAAGTAAAAGCCTGGTTGTTTTATTATTTTTTAGCTCACTGCTCTTATAGTTTGCTAATTTGTGCTAAATGTTAAACTGAAATGTTACGTCTAAATGTTAAATTCTAAACATAAATCTGTAAATCTTGTTTCAGCTAAATGTCAAAGTTTATATAAAAAAAAATTCGGAATGGAGCACAGCCTTTGCCCTTGGTTCTGCGTCATAAGCAAATGCTAATGCTGCTAACACTGCTAATGCTGCTGAAGAAGTGAAAATGTGTTCAACAATAACCTAGAGTTTAGATAAACCTAAACTCTTATGGTACCTGTGATCCGACTGTTTGAAGTGCAGCTCAGACACCGGCCACAACTGCAGGTTTAATGTCTTGTAGGGAAGCATTAGCTGTGTTAGCAGCAATAGTAGTGATAGCGTTTGCTTTTGTCGCAGGATGATGACGTCACAACAAAAGCCACAAACCAATGACAAAGACGGCGTTTTTTTCTGAAATGCTTAAATGTAAATTGTAACATTTATCTGCAATGTCCACATTTAACCTTTACATTTCAATTTACACATTTAGATTTAGGATTTAACATTTAGACTTAACATTAAACATTTAAATTGAACTTTTAGTAAAGAATTAGCTAAATTTAAGAACAGTGAGCTAAATAGCAAATTTAACTAGGATTTTACTAAATAAACTAAATAATGAAAATGTGTTGGTGACATTTTTAACATTTTATTTTACACTTAGCGCCCCATAAGAACATCAGTTTAAAAATAATTAGATTATCCTAGACTATAGCCTTAAAAATACCAAGAGTTGTTTATGTGGCAGACCTGTGCTCCTTCTCCACCCTTCTTAATGACGTGCATCTATTTTTTTTTTTTATATCTGTTGCATTTGATTTGACTGATTTTATAATGCAGAATCAGAATCAGATGGAAGGAATCAAACCATAAAAATGCTAAAATGAGAAAAATAAAAAACGACACGCCTCTGCAGGTCTTTCTTTGCAGCTGCTTGATGACGTGTCGTGTATTTTCAGCCTTTTCACAGGAAGTGGGAGTCATACGGTGCGCTGCGTGCTTCCCTCCGCTCTTTCCAACGAGGCATCAAACACAGATTTCCTATCTGGGATGTTTTCCAGCAAGACATTGAAACGCTCCAGTCGAAGGCTTCACACGCAGACACACACGCTGTTTGAGTCCCATATGTCTCATGTTGTGACGCAGGCCGTTTGGGCGCAAGTCGGCCCAGATCTAAATCAGGCTGTTTTAACAGTGATCTAAACTCAGATCCAATTAGTTAATCATTATGATCATCTCAGCCTCAGTTTAGAAGCACCTGTGTCTATGATTGTTTTTACGAGTAAAGGTTTATGATGTGACATGAAGGAAGCTGTGTTTCCAAGGCAACACCTCAGAGATTTGAGTCCATACCTCCTGCTTTGTTAGGTCTGGACAATCTGTGGGACACGCCGGCTTCAAATGTAAATTTAACCCTCAGAATAAATACGCTCCTCAGATGTACGTTTTCTACTTGTGAGATATTTTGCAGACATTTACACCATCACCTTGTGAATGAGCCCGATGTTAAAGTTAGATTCTCCCGCTAGTCAAACATCTGTATTTCAGCCTTAAGGGTTTAAACAGCATGTGTTTTGATTTAGAGCAAGTGAAGCGTTTTATTTGATGTGCAGATGCTGAGTGGCTGTGGGCTGTTTTGATTTATAGATTTTTGAAAGATGTTTATTTAAACTGAAAGTTCTGTTTGCTGTAGTTTTTACATCCGCTTTTATGTCCTGTCTCACATGGAGATAGCTTTTTACCCAATTTTATTTCATGATTTTTTTTTTATCATTTTTAGGTTAACTAAAACTCATTTCCCCTTGTTTTTATTTGTTATTTTGAGTCACTGTGCAAGAATAGGATGAAATAGAAGAACGTATGAAAACTAAAAAAACTACAAATGTGGAAAAAAAGAAAATAAAAAAAAATGAATGCAAAGTTTCGCAGAGTTTGTGTTTTTGATGTTCAAGCAGCGATATCATTAAAATGCAAAATAACACTGCTTCAAAGTAAGAATAACACCTGTTTCCTTCTCGTATTGTTTTTATTCTTCAGTAAACTGAAGGTGGGTCGCAGCTGCCTTAAATTGAGCCATAAACTTTTAAGTAAATAGCCCATGTAATGTGAATTTAACAACAAAATTCTGGTTTTAGGATGTTTGCTTGTCAATCCAACCAGAAATTAACTTTATTTCTCCAAACTGAGGTTGCTCAAAGAGCTATCTACAACAGGTGAGATATTAATTGTTCATAACTTTACAGCAGACACTCATCAAAACTGTCTTGAGTTTTCTCAAAATATAAAGCTGAAAATTTATTTTCCCCTCCAGCATTTCCTGAATCGCACCAGTTTTCCTCAACTTTTTCGTTGTTGTTTCCCTGTAAACACAACCCAGATGTGAATTTGTTAGAGAGAAGTCTGAAAGAGAAACGGCGCAGCGAAGGGAACACTTCGTTCACTCCATCTGTGCCCGATCCTCCAACTGCTTTCCTTCCTTCATTCTTACAAACACGTCACTTCTAACAATCTCTCCATTCATCGTTCCAGAAAGACTTTTCTCCGTTTATTGCGTTTATTATTAGAAAAAGAAGAAAAGCTCAGGGTAATCCTCAGATTTAATTCTGTTATAGCCTCTGTGTTGTCAGTGTACTTTGACAGTGAGCATGGATAAGTCCATCCCATCCTGACAGAACTGCGTCTGCCCTGACAGCCTGTCTCCACATCATTCAGCTTAGTCGGAACACTGGAGCTCAGAAAGCAAAATGTTTTTATCCAGTGCAGGACATACAGTCTCTGTTTTTGAAACTATTCCAAACTATGTGCTTTAAACTCTCAACTGCTGATAGTTTTTGAGTTGTACTGTACTTTTCAAAGCTGTGACTGACTATCATGGCAACACAAATTCAACCAGAGAAACAGGAACGATGGGAGCTGAAGGGCTTTGCCAAAACTCGCTGAAAAGTCTAAAATATTAAGAGTTAAAACGCGCAGGGCAGAACAAAAACTAGCATAACTAGATAAAAGATAGCAAAATCATCACTAGAAACTAAACATAGAAAATTCTATGCTAAAAACAAAAAACAGCAAATTTGTAGCAGAAAACTAAAAATAGCTAAATAATAATAATAATAATAATAATAATAATAATAAAAACACAACTGGCTAAATGTTAAAATTAGTCAAACTAGCTAAAAGCTTAATACTGAAGTCCTGCAAAGCTGTGTTTCAGTTTGCAGATTCAGTCTTTTAAGGATGTTTTCATATAACTCATACCCACTTTCTACCCAAAGCACAACATTTCTGCTTCCTAACAGCTCACTGTACAGTACCTCTCTAAAAATTTGTATTTATATTTACGTTCTTTTCAATACTTGTGGGTACTCTAAAAATGTAACCCCTGCAAAACTCGGGACTTCACTGTGTACTAAAATAAAAACTCAAAGTAATATAGAATCATATTATAATATAATTTTAATAAAAGTCATAATGTGCTATTTTCAATTGAGCTGAAATGGCACAAAGTATGCAGAAATAAATAAACACAAACAGAATAAACTATTTTTAGGAACACAAAGTATCAGTCAGTGTTTGTTGAGTACAAGATATAAGGTTACACAAACAATCCAACATCCTGATGCCATTTTAAAGGTAAAACTGTAAAGGTACATGTGTTTTTTTTTCCTTAGAAACAAACCTGCAGGAGCCCACACCGCTGATAATCACCCCTGTCTACGAAACAGAGGGAGGTTATTGTGAATCAGCCACCAGCAGCTAAATGAAAATGCTTTTCTCTCTGTCCACCAGTACTTTCTATACCTTGACCTCCATTTAGCTTTGGGCACAGTTGAGTGTTTTTTTTTACCCAGGCTGCAGTGAAAATACACCCAGCTGAGAAACATTTTCTAAAACTTCGACACAGTATTTAGGAAATAATAAATGTGCTGTTGAACTGAAAGCTTCGACCTCTTCGCTCCGCAGCTTGACGGTGTTTTCCTAAAGCATCAGCAGAGAACAACAAAATTAAAAAAAATGAGCAGCAGGTCTGACTGAGAGTCGGCCGTGCACCGACTTGGCAACACTTCTTCAATGTCTGTCCAACTTGGCAAACACAACTCACCTGTCGCTTGCCCTCCTGTCATTTAAAATAACGATGACAATTTGTTTAAATAGATTCTTCATAAAGGGCTCTGAGTACCAAAAGATGTTCTGACTCCAACATCATTCATCAATAAGTACCGTCTAAGGAATCGTTTAAGACAGAGGCGTCAAACTCAGTTTCACCGAAGGCCACAGGAGAATTATGGTTTCCCTCAAAGAGCCAGTTATACTTAACTTTAATGTTTAACTTTATCTAAACAAGAAACGTCAGGTTCCTCATCTCATTGCTACAACGGAGCACCTCTAACAAACAATAACTGAACTCTACCTGGTATTTCCTGCATAGAAACAGTGTTTTAACACGTCCTGACTGTGAAATAAATAATACAGAAATACTGTTAAAAGTAAAAGGTAACATAGTTTTACTCACTGTTGACTTGCAAGTAGCTGCCATCTTAAATTCTAAACTTTCCCACTTTCCAACAGGGAATTCCCACTCCAAATTTACGATTTGTGGGTGGGAAACTCCCACTTCTCTGTATAACTGGGCCGCAGCAAAATTAGCTGGCACTGAAAATTTGGCAAAATTGTGCGTATTTTATACAGGAAATTTTGCTGACTGCAGTCTACTTCAGAACCCCGTGCAGCGCCACCTAGTGGTGGGATGCAGTCATTTTATGAGTAAAATAATCGACATACATCATGGGAGATGTATTAGCTTTAGTCAATGCTGTCTTTAAAGCATTTTTTATTAAGACATTTATACATTTTTAAACCTCTCTTTGGCCACATACGAGCCTTGGATTTGATGAGATTTAAGAGAACTTTCCTTTCTGTCCCCTGCTTGTCCATCTTCAGCTCCCACCTCTCTATTTTTTTTTTAATCCGCCTGAACTGTTGTGGCAAACAGTCTTGTCTTGTTTTAACCAGATTTCTCATGTTCACCCATCCATCCTTCGCTCCCTGAGGGATTGTTCACGGTCGGCCGGGCTGCTCACACCTCTCACACACCCAGGCCGCCAGGCACAGATCCAGAAACAGCTCCATCCAAACATGCAAACCAGGCAAAAGTGCATTTTTCATTTTTGGCAGGAAATGGAAGAAATTTCAACTTTTGCACTGAATAAACATGATGTATTATGTAAATATTGTCATCATTTTGCAGGGGGAAAGGGATTTTAGTCATGCAGCTGCAGAAAAAAAAGACCACAGCAGTGCTTAGGTGTTTATGGATCAAATTTTAAATTTACCCTCATTTAGACAGATTGATTTCTGTAATCTGTTTTGTGCCACAAACTGAGATGTGATCTGAGGGCAGACGTTCTAACCCTCACTGACATCTCAGCTGCTTCGGCTGGATCAGCTCATCCACTTTGGCACGTTTTTGTCATTGATCCTTTTTCAAGTGTTTAATTTAAAGTCTGGCAAATATTTAGATTCTTCTCAGCACTTCAGCTTATACTTTAAACCTCACTTATCAGCTCTCACAATTCAAGGGTCTAAGTCAGGGGTCTGCAACCTGCGGCTCTATGGCCACATGTGGCTTTGTTCTCTCTGCAGTGGCTCTTTGAAAATGTGACCAAGCATAACAGAATATATGTGTGTGTGTGTGTGTGTTTTATACTCAGAAATAAATTCATATTCAAATATTTGATACTACTAATACAAAAGTAAAACATGTTAGCTCATGCTAGCCTGTTGTTTATTTAAATAATCCAACTTCTTTCTATGATCTTTCTCTCAAATCTATCAGAATTACCTTTAAAGATGTTGAAAACTACGCAATAATAAGAATTAGGAAAAAAAGTGCCTGAATAGTTAATTTGAACTAGTTTTTATGGCATTGTAAAATCTATATACAGTATTTTTCTTGTTTACATGCATCTCTTTTCATTTTTCCTGATTTGCAAAAAATAATAATAAATAATAAAATTCACAATATATTTTTTTGTTTTATAATGTCACCTCCACTGGCCATAAAGGTTCCTAAAAAGACCTCGAAAAGGCCCACTAACCACCAGTTGATAATCACAGTTGTAGGTTGTTTTGCGGCTCAGAACACATTTTATTAGTGAGCCAAGCAGCAGAAATGGTTCTTTTGAATGTTAAGGTTGCAGACCCCTGGTCTAAGTGAATCTCAAACACTATTCCTAATTTAACTGAGGCCTGAGCGTCACTCAGCTCACATTCAAAATGACACCTCAGCTCATGAACAGCTGTCACTTCAGTCGGTTATCAGTATTTTTCAAAGTGCAAATATTTTTCTACCTTAATTTAAAATTTCCTTTGTTTATGTCATTTATCTGGGGCGCCAAGTGTAAAATAAAATATTACAAAACGTCACTAACGCATTTTTATTATTTACAGCACGTTGGCTCAGTGGTTAGCACTGACGCCTCACACCAAGAAGGTCCTGGGTTTGAACCCCGGTTAGGACCTGGGGTCTTTCTGTGCGGAATTTGCATGTTCTCCTCGTGCTTGCGTGGGTTTTCTCCGGGTACTCCGGTTTCCCCCACCGCTAAAAACATGTACAATAGGTTGCCTTCAGGTCCAGGCCTCCCTTGAAAAAGAGATCTGAGATCTCAACGGGACATGCCTGGTTAAATAACGGTAAAAAAAGAAAATAATAAATATTTACTTTCTGGGAGTAAAATCCTCTTTATGTTACCACTAACATTTTATTGTAATTTAGCTCACTGCTCAGTTTCTTTTGTCGCAGGATGATGACATCATAACAAGAGCTGCACACCAACATAAAAAGCTGAAAAAGTCAGCTTTAATGAAGTTTAGCGTGATGCTCTGTTTGTTATTAACGCTGCTTTCTGCTGCAGTCCCTGAGGTGATGAGGACTTGTTGTTGCTTGACTAAGGCACAACACTTATCTCATCACTGCTTCCTGATAATTCACCAGTTAAGCTCATAAGCATGTATATTTCAAATATCTATGCTTTATATTCATTTATCCATTTTCCTTATCTGCTTGTGTTAAAGCAACATCCATCACAAATGCCGTTGAATGAATGGTCTATTTTCTGCTAAATTACTTAGTTTCAATATTTAAATGTTGCTTTGTGGAAAATCTTGCGCTCCCTGCCAAACTGTAATTTATTTTTCTGTTGGCAGGTTTAAGAATCGTGCGATAACCAAGTTCGAATAACTCCCTGTTGTCCTTTTGCTGCCTGTTCTTACTGAACTGCAGTCTAACTGATACAGCAACCTCCCCGAGAGTCTGTTGTCCCAGAAAACTGCCCTACGATCAGCAGCGCGTTCCTGACTTGTACTGTGGTGATGTATGAGGCCTGACAGCTGAGCGGTTCAGGGTGGACTCTGGTGAAAAGGGGGGCAGCTCAGAAATAGAAAGCTCTGGGAGCTTCCAGAGTTCCCAGGATGCAGACAGATACATGTTATTTGTCTACCTGTAAATGGAGTCCCAGGCTGACACACATGCTGTTCCACCTCGCTCCTGACTTGTTAGAGTGATCCTGCTAAGAACTGGTGTATCCGGTTTTTATTTTCTTTTTTTCAAGCAGAAGCCCACATCAAAAGATCAAAATTGTTCTTTTATTTGGATAACTTCTCTAATAGCTGCCAGGCGTTGGCCACACTGCTAGCATGCAGATCTTTAGCATATGGATTTTTAGCATGCGGCTTAACAAAAAGGGGAAAAAAGCCATTGTGGTTTTATCGTCTGGTAATTCGACTTTAAGTACTTTAATTCTTTAATTTCAAGTATCATTTGTTGCAGCACTGTTTGTCCGAAATCTATCGCTCATTTCAGACTGCCCCGTCAAGCTCGGCCAATCCACGAGCAGAAATTTAGAACCAAAAACGCAGTTGGAACCAGAAATGGAGACACCTTTGGCTGAGGCTGAACCAAGGAGAACTACATACAGGCACGCCCATAGAGAGGGGGACAAACAATATTTTATTTAAGCTTCAAAGATGGATTCATGTTTTATAATAAGCAAATCCTACTTTAAAGCTAGCCTGGCCCTTGCCTTCCTTCGCAGTTTCCCTTCACTGCTCCTTCTGGGATTTCTCCCATACACAAGGATTTCACTTGCAGATTTTTAGCGGAACCAATCAGCGAATAGAAGGCGGAGTTTTGAACCACAACGTCGATTTTCTGCGCAGCATCTGCTGTGGGTGTTGTTTTTAGCCTGGATTGCTAACTAGCGATAGTTAGCTAGCTGCTAACTAGTTAGCATTGTAAACAAACATGAACAAAGAACACATCGGTACAAACTTTAAAAAGAAAAAGTACAGTTTCACAAGCGAGTACCTCATTAAATGCATGAAGCACTCACCGTCTGCAGATGTCTCTGAAGTTTGTGAAGAGAGTCCAGTTTACAGTAGGGTTGTTCACAACGCAAGCAATGTCTGGTTAGCCTCTTAGCCTAGCCTCCTCATCAGTGGATCTGTCGCACTGCGTACGTCGCGGCCAACCAGCAATTCGCTAAATCAGATCCAATCATTATCAACTTCAACAGAGGCCACGCCTCCAGTTAGAAATTGCTTCATAACTCAATATGGTGTCTACTGACAAAAACCCAACAAAAAACTCTTCTTTTTAATTATATTTCTGTACTTTTTATTTGACATCTTGTCAGCAGACTTGTACTTTTCAGTATTTATAAGAGGAGCTGTTTCTATGCATGAAAGACCACGTAGAGCTCAGTTATTGTTTAATGCTAAGCTGTAGCAATGAAACAAAGTTAAACATGAAACATCAAAGTTAACTGGTTCTTGTTTACCTCTGCTTTAATGGGTGCCATTAATAAAAGGAATTCAAATGAAGCATTAAAATGGATATACAGTACTAGCTTATGTATACAGAGTCCTATATTATATTATATACTACATTATACATAGCTTATGTATAATAAGCAAACAACAGAACACGCAGCCAGATTCGGCGATGAAGAAATGAAACAATGCAGGATGAAGAGAGGTAGTGTTGAGAGATGGCACACGTTCAGATGTTTTGACTCGCCGCACATCGATTTAAAGCCTGATGCCAAAAAAAAAAAAAAAAAAACCCTGAAAGGTGGCTAAAGCTCGGCGGCTATTAATTCTGCAGCAGCTGGCTCCTTGTGCTGGCAGCTCCCAGATCAGCATCACTGGAGGAGGAAATGACACATATGGTGCTGTCAGATAATGTATCAGCAGAGTGCACCCAGTTTTATGTGCTCTCAAGGTGATTATAGATTAAAGTGTCATGGCTTTGAAGCCCCTTCGTGTTCGGCTCTTCAGTCACTGAGAACAGAAAAAAGAAAGGGGAAAAAAAGCAGTTTGTGGAAACGTGAGAGTGAAAACCAGCAAAAACGTTATTTTCATCATGAAGTTTGTTCTGTTGCACCGAGCAAACATCTTCTTCGCTCCTCAAAGCAGGATCTCTGCATAGCCATGGAAAGTTTAAACTTCAGAGTCGGGAAAAAAAAAAAACTTTACTGTTGCGGAGTGGAACAGAAAACGCAATCGTAAAAATCACTGATGAAAATTTACACGGAGGCTGCTTATGCACACTCAGCCCTGGCGTTTTAACTCAAGAAAGGACTGTGTAAGCAACTAATACATCAACGCAACTCCCTCTCTCCCCTCAAAGTTCAGTCTGCCTCGATCATAAACAAGCACATTCCAGCAGAAACGAAGCAGAGCTCTGCCAGTTCTCAGGAATTTGATTACAGCAGCACCGAGCTCAACAGCCTTGGTTTTTTTTCCCAAAGCTTTCAGATGAACGTTTCCACACGTAATCCTGCACTTCCATTCAGGCGCCTTCCATTGTAGCCTATAGCAGCCATCATTTTTCTCAAAATAACATCTGGTGCCAAAACACGGGCAGGTAAAAAGTCTCCACGGTGCACACGGTGACCCATTTCTATCAGTAGATGCACACAAGTGAGTTATAATACAGACAAGAATAATGCCTCCTTCACTTTATTCCCAATTGAAGGTGAAATTCCTGTGACAGCCCTGTACTTCCAGGTTATGTAATCCTGCTTTATATTGCTTTGTCTTTTTGCATATTATATATATAAACCTAAGTGTGTGTGTGTGTGTCCTAACAGCAGACTCCACGGTGGCACATAGAGCTGCAGCCCTGGGCCAGTGACAGCCACTCCCTGGAGGACGAAGCCAAACGATTCCTCGGTTACATCACAACCCCACAAGTGAGTCATCATGTCGACGCCAGGGTTATTATAGTTAACTAAAACTAACTAAATAACATAAAACTGAAATTGGAAAAACATTTTATTTAACTGTAATAAAATGAAAAAATGATACCTAACTACTGTATAATCTTTTTACAAAACTAACTAAGACTAACTGAAATTATAGATAGAATATCCTTAGTTTTAGTGTTTGTCAATTTATTTTGAGCCGTGTGGACTGATTAAACAAATCATTATTTATTTATTTATTTTTTCAAATCTAGTAGATTCACATTAGCTGCGGTCCGTAACACTTGTCTACAATCTGCTGCTGCTCAGCATCGTCTGCCAAATGATGACAACAAAAATTGGGAGAAAGCAGCAACGTCCACTTTGGGATTTCCTTGAATATGACTGCGAGAAAAATCAAAGCAAGTGTCTTATAGTGGAAACAGGTGATAAAACAGGTGGAATGCGTCTCAAGGGAAAAACTGCATGAATCAAGCTCACACCAGATGCTAACTATGACTATCCTGACACGCTAGTTTCTTTCAGTAGCTCACGTGAAAAACTGGTAGCACCGGGTTGGAGACAACTACTGTCATTGTCCTAAAATAATCGCACAACTCCTTTTTTTTTTGCAAAATTGAGTTATGCAATTATTTTAGGAAGGTGTCGCTATAATGAGCTGTTGGTTAGTTAACTCACAGAAACGTCACAAGCTAAAAAATGCATTGGCAAATATGTTTATTCAAACTATAAGAAAATAATACTAGAACTAATAAAAACTAAATTAAGTATTACAAATGCAATAATAACTAATAAAAACTAGCAAATCCACTGTAAAAACTAGTTTAAACTAACCGAATTAAAAGAAAAAAAGTCACAGCAAAATAAAACAAAACTATAATGAAAAATCCAAAACTATCATAACCTTGGTCGATGCTAACTGGTATTTTAGATCATTTCCTCAATTTTATTTGTCCAACATGGTGTTCTCCTCCAGTCACATTTCAGCGACACTAAAATTGCGCTTTTGCCTTCGCTTACCTGTATCCGACCAGCCGGTTCGGATGTTATCAGTCCATTAAATGGACGTTATTAGCGGTTATCAGTCCCATAGAGTGGCTTCAGACTGTCCCAACTCTGCCGTCTAGCAGGTTAAGAGTCCCATAGAATGGCTTCAGACTGTTCCGACAGTG
>JAUBOC010000071.1:9380910-9391554 GCA_032275365.1 Anablepsoides cearensis
TGATGAAGAGGATGGTCAGGGTTGTCCACAATGTTCTTGATTTTATGTAAAATCCGTCTTTGCACCATCATCTCCAGTGATTCCACAGTCGTCCCCAGAACAGAACCAGCCTTCTTTATCAGGTTGTTAAGCCTTTTTAGGTTCAGTGAACTCAACAAACTCTAAAACATTTTTTTTTTATTTGTCTAATGTCATCATTCCAAATATTATTACGAGCGAACAATTTCATCGCTCTCTGAATGTGTTTTATGGTCATGAGCCAGCTCCCTTTATTGTTACTATGTGGTTTATTGTTTATTGATTGGAATCCTCTTCCAGTGCACCCAATCCTTCTGTTCTCCTATAACCAAACCCTGCAGCAGATATAAATCTAAAAACAAAAATATATATAATCTAAATTATATATAGATGTCTGCTTTATCTTTACCCTTTCAGCTAGTGTCTGATTTTATTCTAACAAAATGAAGAAGCCCATGGAGGCCTTTCTCAAGATTGCAACTTGTACCAATACATCAACGGCTACAGAACCCCTTGTGTCAGTGGAAGTTGCAAATGTGAATATTATTATAAAAAGGACAACCTAAACTCAAATTTTTTGTGTCGTCGACCTCCACCCCACATTTTTTTAAATATAAACATCCACCCCAGTCCAGACACTTAGACAAAACCTTGGCTTGTTTTTAAATATTTATCATCTTTGAGTTGTAAATATCACAGTTTTTCACCTCAGGACCAACAACTGTTTGAAATCTTTGTTGGCTTAATTAATTTTTAATCAAAGCGCATTCCCAATATAAACATAATATCCCCAAAATCATGGTCCGTCCATATAAGACAGTGACTAAAATGAGTAGAAATAAAGCTATAATTCAGTTTAAAGCTCATTTCCTGTCTCCTGGAATAAAAAAATGACAGTCTTTAGTTCTATGTCATCTTGACTACTGTTCTGCCATGTGGTCCAACAGTTCTAAATAAGATCTTGGTAAATAGCAAATTATTTAAAACAAAGCTGCAAAGCTGTGATTTTTAGAACCAGTGTGGATTTCACGCATGAGTCTACCACGGTATACGGTCGATGGTAGACTTCTTCCCTTTTTACATAAAATATGGATTTTACATAAACGTTTTAGCCTTTTCTCACCATTTTCACCCACCTCTAACAGACATGGTTTTAATACAAGACAAGCCTCTGTTGCACAAAAAATAAATAAATAAAAAATACAGTTATGGTTTAAACAGAGCTATACCTTACTGAAACATGTTGCCTTCAGAAATAACTTTTTTTGATAATCATGATAAATTAAAAAATGATCTATTATTCATAATGAAACAATATTTAATTAATTCATTTAAGTTGTTTAATTGATTGTATCTTTGTTGAACTGTTTTGCAGTTTCTGATCTGGTTGTTTTGTTTTTGAAGTGTTGAAGTGGGTTCTCTTTGTTTTTTGGGGGTGTTTGTGCTGGCTGGTTTGCTTTGGGGTTCTGTTGATTTGTCTGAATATGTTTTTAGGTTTTTATAATTTTTTTCATAAATAAACACATTATTCACCCGGGTGTAGTCGGGTCAGTAGACTAATACTGATCAAATATTAGATATTATGTTTTTATATTTGAGTCTTTTATGTCAGAACTCAAATATAAAAGATTTTGAGTTCTCCTGCTGCCGATTTCACATTGAAACAGTTCCAGAAATTCTGTGTTGATTTAGCACAGGAGGCTCTTATTGATCTTTTCTTGTGGACAAAGAAACTGAAAGCTGAAGGGCAAATAATGGAGAAAAAGGTGAGAGAAGCAGCACGCTGTGTAACAAACAGACACGAGAAGAAGAGGAGTGATGCAGCTTTTACAGTTTCTTTATGATAAGATGAGCTCATGTTCGCTTTCTAGTCTCACACATATTTTAATACCATTATTACTTGATGGAGGTGTAAAAAAATCACTATAAAACTAAGCCTATTGTTTTTACTGTATGGCTAGCTTTACTCGCAGCATCCATGCGAGCCTTTAAACAGTGTTCTACTGCAGTCAGTCACACATACGGTGATATTAGATCAATATTAAAGATCGTTAGGTTTCTTTAAACAATGCAGAAGTACTGGCTTGAATCATAAACACACACACACATTTGTTCTTCTATTCTCATGGGGACTTTGCATCGACTTCCATTCATTTACTGGTCATTTCTATAGCTTAACCCTGACCCAAAACCTAACCTAAACTCAATTTAAACCCAAAACCCCTGATCCACTAACAATATATCCCACAATGCGGACCGGGCTTTTGTCTCCATAAGGAACAGTGGGTCCTCACCAACAGGTAGCAAAAACATGTCTACACACACACACTAGATGCGTTAAGCTAAGCTTGAAGTTAACCTTTTGAAGGAATCTGCTCACTTTCCAAATCTATCAAAGACCTCGACTCTCCAACCAGCATTTCAATGGAACTTTCCTGTTTTTCCTAAAGCTGGATGTGACTTAACTCACTCTAGGAATTTCTTTTTCTGTAATATTACCTTTGAATCTCCATAGATATAAGCTGATTGTCCAATCATTTAAAAAGCGGCAGATATAATGTTTGCTAATGATGTTTGTGACATCACGACTGGAGGTTGCCAATCCAGCACATTCTATTGTATTATTTTTATTTTAATGTTTACTTTTTGCTGTGCTGTCCATTAAAGCATTGCCTTCTTATAAAATATTATTTCTGGTTTTAACAGACCAGTGTTGAATTGTGGGAAAGGCTATGACTCAGCAGGATCAGTAGAGACCAACTCTTAGTCATCTAAAAGTTTGTTGATTTCTCCTTTTTTTAAAAAAAATTACAGCTATTGAGTGGAGCCTGAACCAGAGTTTAAATGCATATTCATCAGAAAACAACACAATATTATGTGCACACCAAACGCTACATTACAGAGTGAAAATCTGTGGTTCGTGAGCAGAAACAGCAGAACTCACCACTCCCAAACGCGAAGACTCTTGTCGTCTGACGTGCTGACAAACCGGCGATTCTCGTCAACAAAGGTGATGGTGTTGACAGCGCCCAGGTGGCGATCGTACTCCTGAACCACCTCACCTGTCCTGATGTCCCACTGTTACACACAGAGAAACAGAACAGATGGAAAGGAAGTAAACAACGTTATCTTGCGGAGCCGAAAAACAAACAATGCGGTAAAAATCGATTCGTGAAATCCAAGAAAATTAGCATCAGCACACATTTTCATTAATTAAAAAAAAAAGAGGGAGAAAGAGAAGATTAGATGAAGAGAGCAGCTTTGAACTCTGCCAGTTCTGTGGATTTATTAAACAAGAGTGATGACAGTGATTAACAATCAAACAGGCCTCAGCTTCTAATTTTTGGGGAGAACTGCACAAATTAAAATGTAAAGATAACCACAGAGAATTAGCTCTCCAGACAACAAACAAGAAGAAAAAAAGGATGCAACCTTTTCCAATTTCATTTGTTCTCTTTTATTTAAAGCTTACCCTTGGGGCGAGCGGCCATCTGTTCTAAAAGACCCATAGGAGAGCTGCATGATTTAACACTAGCCCTGATTACTGAGCCAGACTGTGATAATGAATACTGGTCAGATTGACAATTACGATCCACAGTTGTTGCATTTAAAAATGTATTTCCCTTCATGTGCTCTTTTAACAGTCTGCTACGTTTTAAATGTATAAAAATAATCATTACTTGTTCTAAAACCTGTTTATCTGATAGTGTGATATGTTTTTTCTTCCCTTTGCCTCTTTTCTACCCTTGAGTTGGCTGTGATTAATGAGTTGCTCTAGTCCTGTCAGCCACCGCCTCTTCTTGCACACACAGCAACAAAACACCAGTACTGAAGTATCACACAGGAATGGATTTCAGGGTCCTGAGGGTACAGCCTACAAAAAAAAACTTGTGTGTGTGCATTTGTTTTGCCGACAAGACCGCGACGCTTCACCTGAACAATCTTTTTATCCGACATGCCAGCAACAAACAGATTCTGCTTCTCCTCGTCTGGGTTGAACTTGACGCAGTACGGAACCTTCCTGTTGGTGAAGCGGGAGATACACTGTCCTGTGAAGAGAAACAAACCAAGAGGAGGTTTTATAAAATATTCCACTACTGTCTTTTCAGAAAGGCACAGTCAAGCCGCCTAAAATGTTTAGACGCTGCTGAAAGTCAGTCGGTAACAGTCCCTTCAGGTGGTGACAAATCAACTTTTAAACTGAAAAGTTTATTCTGCAGATTTAACTCACTGATGGGAAATTCTTCTCACACATACAAGAAAAATGAATTAACTAAAATGTAAAGAGGAACTTTATCATTCTATTTAGTTTTAGCTGCAGAAAGCAAATTGTGGTTTAAAATAAGCACGACAAAAAAAAGAAACATCTGCAGCAACACAAAAGTAATATAATATCATTTTTGCTTACAAATTCTCATTAAATAAGAAGTATTGAGATTTTTTGGCTTCAACAGGTGGGGGATTTAACTCTTTTCTGCCCTCTGCTGGAGAAGCAGTTTGAGCCCAAACAGGAGGCAAATATAAAGTTGCAAGTCGCTCAATATTAATTTCATCGATATTTAGTAATCCTTATTTGTTCTTTGAGAGAAGTCGGTTAAAAAAATTCTATACATTGAAAGTCTGCACTAACATCAGTTGAAAGAATGAACAGTATTAGAAATTTATAAAACATTTATAAAAGCACATCATGTCTTATTATGGCACTTTGCAAAAGTATTTCATTTAATATAAAGAATGCAGATATAATAAATGGACTGAACTCTTTCTTTATAATAACAATAAAGAATATTAGTATTGTTTATTTAATCTTCTTTTCTTAAAAAGGGGCAGATATTATACGTTTTTTTTCTTCTTTCTTTTATTATGGAATAATCTGGAAGATGACGTTAAAAATGTCAGATTAATATGTATATTTAAGAGAATGATAAAGGTAAATTTGTTGGAGAAATATGTATGGGTATAAGGAACGAATTGTTGCTCAAGAAGGAATTAAACCTTTGTTTTTATTTGTACGTTTTTGTAAATTGAAAATTATTTTTGATTGAATATAATTTTTTGAGAAAAAGGGGCAGAATCATAAGATTTTTTCTTCTTATGCTACCTTTCATTTAATTTATGATTTTTTTTGTATGTTGAATTTATGTTGTTGTGTTTTTAATGAATAAACTATATAGATATAAACTATATATATATATAATATGTGTATATATAAACTATATATATATAATATGTGTATGTAAATCATTAAAACATCAAATCTGAGCCTAAAACCAGAGTATGTTTTATTTATTTTTAATGACACAAGATGTAAACCAAAACCGATACTGTGTGTTTATCTTAAAGGCACGCCCTGCTTTTAAATCCTTATTTTTCTCATTTAAATCATTCAGTTGGGGTCTATATAAAGTGGAACTGCAGTGCTTTGGTCTGAACTCCTCCTTATTGTAACTCTACAAGCCCCTCTTTCACCCCTTTTCTGAGGTGTGTCTAAGATCAACTCGTTTTGATGCTGTCTCTTTAAATCCAAACGAGGCCCTTCACATTCCTAGAGACTCCAAATGTACAAGAAAATGTATTTAAAGGCTAAAAAAGTAGATTTCGCATATGTCTCCTTTACAAACTGATTTTACATTTTTAATATCCAGGCACCTGCAGATAAAATTTCACTTTATATCACTTTTATGTTTGCAACATAAAAGTACCTACATCTGCCTGTGCACATAGTCCTGTTGAAGTAGTGTAAACAAAAGCATGCAGTGGTGTGAGAGGGGCAGCCTACCAGTCTCAGAGTCCCACAGTTTCAGGTATCGGTCGTAAGCGGCGCTGAGAAACTGGGTTCCAGTGTTGTTGTAGCAAATGTCTCGCACTGCTTTGCTGTGACCTAACACACAGAAAATAGACACTTTAACAATAAAATAAAATTAACTCCACACGTTCAACAGTTATATGCTGTTCTTGCAGGAGCATCTTCTAACAACTAAATTACACACTTCAATCACCTGCTTTACACTCTTTCACTCCTAATCATTCATTCAACATCTAACTCTTCTTCACACGGGTGGGTTCAGATCCCCGTGGCCTCAGAGCGAGCGGATCCCGCCTGTTAAAGTCAGCTTTTATCATAGGGATGCTGTTTCCGCAGTCATAACACAGGCCAAGCGCCTGCCTGCACACCTCCTCTATCCTGGCCTGCTGGCAGACCAAAGGTAACGCCGCTTCATGTGTGCAGCAAACAGAACTACTCCAGGAAGCAGCAAACACCCGTCCATGTCCCCAGAATGAATAAAAACATAGAAATATAATTATGCGCATTTATTTACCCGTTTCCCAAAATCCTGTATCGATTCAAACAAATTTATTAGGTGTTTGTTCTTGTTTGGTGATTAAAGTGAGTCACACCTCATTTTCATTTTTTCTGTATTTGAGCAAAATAATAATAAGGAGAAACCACATCACATGGAGCAGTTAAATAAATAAAGAGTGAAGAAACAAAATATAAAATTTGAATATCTCCACAACATAATCAAATAATTTAATACCTAAAGGAGAGAAAAAAAACGTTTTCATCTCCTCGAAATGCACACAAGCAGTCACTCTCATTCATTCCTCCCTAAACTGTGTCTTCTTTCTGTGTTCACCTCTTCCTCTCTGTGCCTTCAACCCTTCCTTGCCCCTTGTTCCCTTTCAGCCCCTGGGCTGCTGAATTATGCATGTCCTGTGAAGGAGCTGACAAGCAGAACCTCAGCTGCAAACAATCTCTATTCTGACGGGGTGCCGTCTTTGGCGAGAGGAGTGGGGGTGCCCTGCATGAAATAGCCAAACAGCTCCTCAAACTGCATTCAAGAATAATAATAAAAAAATAGAAAATAATGAACTAAAAAAAGAAAAAGCAGCTTCTCTGTCAGCAGACACTAATGTTCCAGCACTGCTGAGCTCTCACTCTGTCACTGTTCTGTATTTCCCAAAAGGTTTTGCTTAGACTGTTTTTTTTTTTTTTTTCATGTCAGCATGTTTTACCCCATGTGTGGAAAAGGTTCTTGTTAGAAGGTAAAATATTTAACAGTTTCCTAAAAATAAGGATTGAGATTGTGGGTTTACCACAACAATATTTAGCATTTATTTTTGATTCTAGATGCAGGATATGAACTTCACCTACTTACCGATAAACGTACGAAGACACCTCCGCTCACCGTACACCTCCCACAACTACAGAAAAATTAGACAAGACATAAATTCTTAGTTCATGATGCATGCACGTTACACCAGGTCTTAAAGTGTTTAATTCTGCAGCCATTAGCAGACACCTTACAATCCAATAAGATGATCGGCAACTCTCAAATTGTAAAAATCAAACTCAAACCATAGCTCTGCGTTAGCTCCATATTAGCTTCTTGTTAGCTCCATGATAGGATTAGCTCTGCATTAGCATCAGCTCCACACTGTTGTGACTTGATTAACTCAGTAACCATAGTACAAACTAAGTGCTAAACATTATTAATTGGTGAGTTTCTGAAGATTGGTATGGTGGTACTGTAAATGAGGATGGTTGAAGAACTCGTGGGATTAATTGCACATGATACAATTTTGCCCGACCCTTAGTGTGGCGTTTGGTAATGTTCATCAGCCTTGTCTGCCAACTGAAGCAAGACAGTATAGGAAGGTTTGGTTGTAGTTGAGAAACTTAGGTCATCAAATGGGCATTGTTCTGAAAAGGCTGTGTTTTAGTCATCAAAAACACCAAAATGTTTCACTCTTGAACCAAGATTATTTACCTTGATCTTACAGTCCATGGAGCAGGAGAGCAGCAGATGACCTGAGTTGGGGAATAATCGGATTCCACTGACACCCTGGAAAAACAAGCAGACGGGGCAAATATTTACTGTATTGTTTTGGTGTTTCACTGAAGTTATTAGTTTTAATTTACTCCAGTCTAAATTACTGTAGTGAAAACAATTTGTTTGCTAATTGATGGAAAAGCTTTGTCTTTTGTTTGATATGTAATGACATAAAGACTTGTCATTACTGTTTGAGCCGTTGCTTTTACAGTTGTTTCAAGAGGCACATATTACACATTTGCACAAGTTTGTTTTTTCCAAATAGTATTTTTCCTGAATTCCCTCGAGATAAAGAAACAATTTTCAAAAGAGTCACTAACTTTTCTGACAACACATGGGAAAATCTACAACTATTATGTTGACATCATTTCCACGGGCTTATTATCTTTTCAAACAACTTTGTATTTCCAGTTAGACACTGAAAGCTATCACATAAAGCAAATAGGAGACAATTTAAAACTTGAATGATTTCCTTTTCCCTGAGGCACACTGGCAGATCAAAAGCTGGAATCAGACATTTCTTGAAATAACTAAATGTTTTGCCTTTACATCTGAATTGAGACACTGTTTTGAGAAACTCAAAGTAATCTTGGACGTGTCAGAGATGAAAAGATGGTATGTGGATGTGATTATTGTATTATGAAAAAATACCTGGAAGCCTTTTACTGAAACTCTTACAAACATTCCTAGTATCTCACCCTTTTTACCGCTTTTCAGCTCAAAGTTATTCAATGAAACAAATCTGACCTTGGTGTGTCCTGACCAGACATGAATTTGTTTCTTCGGAAGGTAACATTTATCTGGAGCATCCGCGGACCGCAAGTTGATGCCCACATCCTGTGGGACATGAAGGTATGACCTGCCCTGGTAGTCATACATGTCTTTAACTATGGACAAAAACAGAAAATATGATGAACAAAGTATTGTGAAGATTTTGTAAATAAAATAAAATAAGAAGAAGTAACCTGGCCTTAACATAGATGACTTCAAATTTTAATTTGTTAGAACATCGTGTTGTTTCCAAGCACAACTCGTATTCAGCTCGAAACAAAGAATTTGATTTTTAATTTAAAATAAAGTTAATGTTCTATAAATTCCACTACATGTTATTGCCATTCAAAATAGAAGACATTTATAGTACCATGGAGAATGGTCTTCTCCTCTCCAGGAGCCTCCTCCTCATTCTTCCCTTTCTTCTGCCTTTTGGCTGTGATTTCATCCAACTCTTTCTGCTCTTCCTGTACAGATAAAAAAAAAAACAAGGAAATTACCAAGCAATGATCTGATTTTATTTAATTAGTAAGGCAAACTGAGCAAACTGAAATTAGTTTCATCTCAAATGGATGCTTGAATATGAAGGCCTGAGGAGGTAGTGTGGGCGAGTCGGATCACACAGCCAAGAATAAGCAGCAAATGCTGCACCAAGTGTCTGATCCACTTAACAAAAATGCACTAAACTGGTAAAAAAAAAAGAAAAAAAAAAAAAGCAGAGTATATGCTACTCCAAACATTTTGTAAAGCAACAGTGGAGCACTACAAGAGGATTCTCTCTATAGAGTCACAGGTAACACCTGAAGGGAGGAAAATTGTGTTTTTGAAAGTGAATTACCTGCAGTAGATTGGAAGGCATTTAGCTGGATAATGCATTGCAATTAGGGTTGGGTGGGTGGTATTGATCTTTTTCATAAAGCCATAGTACCTTTAGATAATAGTGGAAGTAGGGTATTACAGCTGGGCACGGGGGTGTATGGTATGAGGCGTGTTGAGTTACTTTCTCTCTATTGCTAACGAACTTCTTTCAACTTATGCATCTTTTTAATTCTTTTTCCTGTAATTTTTTTTGGCATTTCTCAAATGACTTTGGGCCTCAGTCAGAAAGGTTCTTATTGGATGCCTGTGCAACGCGCATCAAATAGGACGGTCATGTTCAGAAACAAACGTGGCGTATACATTATATCATAACTCCTCTTTTATTTGACCTATCAACACAATTTAAAAACTGGTCCATAGTTTGAAGTCTCTACGTTTGGCACAAACTGAAAGAGTCTCAGAGAGGACTTATCTTTCCAGTTAGAGTGATTTAAATTGGTCATGTGACAAGGCTCCAGAAGGTTAATACTGTCATAAATTTTAAAAACAATCAATATTTCAATACAGAGGTATATCACAATACCATCCAGGGGTCCACATAACCATTGTTTAGGTTGTCCAAGACAACCTATTTTCATTTTGGACAACCAGATCCCACCTCCCAGTTGTCTGGTGGACAACCAAGAAAAAAAGACCTAGATTAAAGTGTTCCGCCGTGTGTGTTCGTCATTGTAAAAATGAACATGAGCTTCACTTAACTCATGTGAACACCGACCGGGAAAGCCCTCAGCGTTTCCTGGACTATTTTCCACCGAGTATAACTATTTTATATATATATATATTAGTGCTGGGCACGTTAACGCAGCCGACAATTAACGGCGATAATTTTTTAACGCGCGTTAATGAAGTTTCTTAATATTTCTCCGTCTGATCTCTGTTCTCTGGGCTGCCGGTGAAAACGCACACACACAGACACACACAAGGAGGCGGGATCTTGATCACTATTGGCTTAGACAGCCATCATTGCGAGTCTCATCCAATGAGAGCCTTTGTTGTGTAGGGTGCAGCCGCTCAAATGAACTCGAGCTGCAGCCGGGAGGAAACATGCGAGCAGTCGCCGAATGCTTCAGGACATTTTTTTATTTTAAAACTTTTCCCAACAGTGGGCTGGGAGGAATTAAAGTTATTTGTAAGTGCTGCA
>JAUBOC010000071.1:9399838-9413380 GCA_032275365.1 Anablepsoides cearensis
TGAAGTCAGTCTGAAGCCATTCTATGGGACTGATAACGGCTAATAACGTCCATTTAATGGATGATAACATCCGAAGCCGGTGCAATAAGTGATGCAGAGGTAGCCTGACAAAGAGTCCATGTGTGACGAGAAGAGAGTGAGATTGTGCTGTTTCTGTCTGAAATAGAGTCTCATCAAGATTGTGTGTATAAATACAAATTCTGTGTCTTTTTGTTTTTATTTACTTGGAGTAAAGCATGTTTGCAACTAGAGTGCATTTTCTGACTCAGTTGAATCCTGTGTATGATTACTGCATCAGTTTGTGTATCCCTGCATCTGAACACACAACTAAAATCATCACAACTTGTTGACTTTTCTGTTAATTTGCAAGTGCTTTGATTTTTTTTAAGACAAAATCCAGACTTACTTGTACATGTATTATGTGTTTTCAAACCCATAGCTATGTTTTCTTTAGATAGTAATATGTTTCTGACACGTTTTCCTCTATATCACACCGTAAACAGCCAGGATGTAAGCTAGTTCTTTTTATCTTTCTGAATATTTATGGATATTACCTGGCTGCCAGTCTGTATTTTTTGTTTATGCATTTGGGGAATAAAAATCATAAAAGGAGACATCACCACAATAAACTGAGCTAAAATATAAGAAGTTTCTGCATTTGTTTGGGGGGAACCTAACACAACAAATAAATAACATTTAAAAGATCTCTGTTGTATTGAGACATTCAAACCTAATTGATTAGCTTTAACTCAGAATGTATTGCTTTCTCTGCGTCACTGCTGGAGTTTGAATCTATCAGGCAGCTACGTAGATCACTGAAAAGCAGAGAAAGGATAGATAACCATTAGAGTGGACAAGAGGCCTAAAAGTTACCCATTTCTAAACAAAAAAAGTAACTCACAAGAATGTAAACAAGTTTAATTGCAGAAAAAGAAATGAAAGAACTGAATATACTAGATTCAGATGAAGATTGCCAGTCAAAGCGTATGCTGCTTATTGAAAAAAAAAAGAAAAAACTAAAAAGGACTTGACATATTGTCTCTGGTACACTGAATTACTAAAGAGAGAACAAAGAAAAAGAGAGATTGGTGGAACTGTAGAGAGGAATCAGTGGCAGGAGTCCAAAGTTGATGAGTGGCAAAGAAAGTGATGAGGAGGAATACCAATAAAAAGTGAAAGTGACAGATTACTGGTGAAACACGGAGCGATCCAGTTGGCCCGTTAGGCGGAGAAGACTGAAAGACAAAGTAGAAGAAGTCCTTCCAAGCTTGACTACACTTGCATAAATGTAAAAAGGTGAGTAATTTTCTCATTTTCCAGTTCAGGACAAAATGTTGTAATAGCCCACTCTGGCTGAATCAGTGATGGAGTCCACTTTAGCAACATATTAAACTCCACTCAAACCACATCTGTTCTCAGTCAGCCGCTCTCTTAAAGGTCACACAGGAAACTGCCAACACACAAAAGGTCATGGTATCTCTAACAGGACAGAGCACGCTATTAGAAAAACCACTGGTTAGAAATAGAAATTAAAAAAAGGAGCTGGAAAGGAAATTAATGTAGTTGCAACTCAGTGAAATAAGTTGTTTGCTTGCAAGTTAGCCAGCTTTGCCTCTGTTTGAACAATGCAGACTAGCTTCACATTCTAAAACAAAACAAAGCAAGACCAAAAGTCATCATTTCTAATGAACAACAGTATTCATGTTGTATGAAATGTCAAAGGAGAGAGGAGCTGATCTGATCTTCATATTGGATTAAGTTCTCAATCACATACATGTCAACTTGTACAGATTGCCTGTAAATGACATTAACTTTCTCCTATTTTGCATGTATACAGACATATAGAGCAACTTTGCAGATTTTAAAAGAAATAAATTGCATAAAATTTATTTAAGTTTAAGAGCCGGCAGAAAGAAATAGGTTTGCCACCACTTCTTCCTCCCCTACCTGCTTCTTTAATTTAAGACCAACCTGCACATTTTTAAACAAATTTAAGACTTTTTAAGGCCTTAATTTTAGATATGCAAATTTAAGACTTTTTAAGACTTTTTAAGGACCCACCCTGAGTCACTAATGTACAAATGTCACCAACAATACATAAACTCCTAAAACTCCACCTAAATGTAGAAAATATGCACTTACTGTACAACTCTTCCTTGGGGATGATTTCAGTGGAAGCTAGATTAAAGTAACATTGGTAATAAACTTAATGAAAAGCAGGATTTCAATGCCATGTGTGATGGCACTACCTACAGTATAAGAATTTATAAATATCACTGTCATTTTATGTCATAAAAGAAGACAATTACCAAATATCTTTTTAACAAAACAAAAGATTTTTAAAAATTGGAATGTGCAACGGCCTGCTTAACAATATATGCAACATTAAATACACCCACATGCAAACACAAAACACTCTGTCCCAGCTGCAAGCTTATTGCCTAGTAACTCAAGAAAGATTTTTTCTTCTTTTGTTTCAAGGGCGGTAATTACATCAGAGAGTAGGTATTAAGAAAGTAAGGCTAGTACTTAAAGTGCCTATTTCCTCCAGTGTTTAGTACTAATAACACATTGTAGGGGTTGAGGAGAGTAGTTAATGTAGGAAGGAACAAGCTGGGAGGGGAAGACGGCAGTAAAGATAGAAGGAAGGACCAGCTAAAATAGCTAAAGGAAATAGAACTCTTCCTCATCACTCAGTGGAGCAAAAGTAAAAAGAATAAAAGAAAAAAAAGGTATGTCACAAATTTACAAGAACTTTCAATATTGTTTTGTTACAAAAAGAGAAATGTCCACGCCTTTTTTAACTTGTCATTTATTTAGGATAATTCTGAACATTTGTTTAACCTCAAAAGTATAATTTTTTTAAAATGAAATGTTGCTGAAACAGCAAGTTTCTCAGTGAATCTGCGCTCGACAATGCAGCCTAGGTGGAGCAGTCGAACACAGATCCACTGATCCTTAAGCACAGAGCATCTTCAGAAGACAAGCTGATAAAATAAAAAAAAAAAACTGTATTTTTCGATACAAGTGTGTATTGAACCTAAAGCACTGCATTCAACGGTTCGATATGGGTACATGTATTGTTGCACCCCTACAAATTATCTGTCTTTATTTAAAAACAAATTCTACAACTCATACACAGAGAAATATAGTTCTTCTGTTTTATTTCCCTCGGAAGTATTCTTAGATTCACATGTGTGGTTGTGCAAAGGAATGACAAACAAAGACCAGCGGGGGTGGAGGGGGGGGGGGGGGGGATGACATGGAAACTAGTAAGACAAAGATGGAAACAGTCCATTAACACACTTGTAAATGAAATCCAGCTATTTACCACACGCTGGGCCTCTCGAATTACTGACTGTGCTCAGGATGCAGATTATGGCTGGCAATTAAAGATGAACCATGTGCACAGGCTAAGAAAGATGCACACATGCACACACACACACACAGTCGAGCTCATGCACCAGTGTATAAGCTTGCATACGCTTTCCCTGAAGCAGCAGTGCAGCACAGATATACTGATCTCCATAGCAACAATCACCGCTGTGGGCGATAGTGACATGATTGATTGTCATCTGAAAGCATAAGCCGAGCAGAAATAATAAAAAAAAAGGGGGCAGTGTGGGTAAAAAGGTGTTTGCCAAAGTGCGACAGTATTTCTGGTTGTCGGGTGAAGCTGTGGCCTCCAGCCAGGGCTCTTCTTTAGTTAATGAAGAAGAGAAACAGCTGGTTTCTTCTTGTCTGTGGCGAAGATGGAAAGATCTGCTTATGCAACAAAGTAAAAGTGAAATGTAGTTACTTCAGATGGATTCTAAGTGTTCCAACACTCAGCATGTTCCCTCTCCTCTACTGTTTTCTCATCTTCTTGTGTCCGACCTCCTCCTCTCAAGTTATTCATCTCCTTCATTTTTACCACCAATAAACACTTTTAGCCCTCCTTCAACACCACAGCTTGGCAAAGTCTGGTCGCTCGCTGCATCACGCATTTACTGGAGCTTAGAAGTTCTCTTCATTTTGCCTCTTTTCTCCCTCTCTCCACCCTGCCTAGGTTTTTTTTTTTGGCACTTGTTTTTCTTCATTTTTTTTCCTGTTATGTAAGAGAGACAGAAGTGGAGCAAGCTTCAAAGTGAATGGCAAAGCCGCCTTTTCCCCTGCTCACTTTGCTCTTCATGCATGTCATTCCAGTGCCAGCCCCTTCCTCACCATCTCCCCATCCAAACCTCTGCCTGTCCTTGTCATTAGTTTTTCACTTATTCATCCTTCCTCTATTTTTTTTTGTCATTCCACACCCACATGTCTCTGCTTATTGGGCCAATACCTCAATTTTAAAGATGTTTTTTTAGATGTTATGTATATTTCAACTTGCTCTCTGACCTTGTTGCTGCCATTTCAATCTCGGAGGATGTAGTAAAAAAAAAGACTGAAAGAGCAGATTTTGAAAGCAGATATACTCTTAAAAAATGAGACAGGTCTGATTATATTTGCTTCCTCCTCCTGTCTGTCCTCGTTGTATCAAATACAGAGTGATGTGAGGATGAGTGTGGGGCTTTTTTTCCTTTGATTACCTGTCAGAGAGCGTGAGCATCAGAGGTAGAAGCTATCATCAAGCAAATCGTCTGTTTAAAGACAGGCCTGCGCTTAAACATGGAGAAAGTCTCATCAGCTTCTGATGTAGCACAATCCCCGCTTGCATACAGGGTTGCAACGCAAATACAAGCAGACACACACACACACCGGTAAAGACGCGCAAACACATGACTGACTGATTGAATACACACACTGACAGTAAGCATAAAGCTGAGCTCCGGCTCGACAGACATGAAGCAGATCTGTTGCCCTTGTTATGGACCTGACACACCGAGGCAAAACAAAAACCGACAGTCGTGTCAAGTCACATTGCCTCGCATTCTCCAAGGAGCACTTCCAAAGACCACAGAAAGACAATCACCTGAACATCAGAGCACACACACACACACACACACACACACACACACACACACACACACACACACACACACACACACACGCCCTGAAAGTCTGCGACATGAAATAAAAAGTCACAAGTTTGAGTTTTCTGCTTTGAAAATAAAACAGATGCACACAAATACTTTATTAAATTCCTTCCAAATGGTTAATCGTGTGATATTGACAGTTATTACTAAAGTTCAAGCAAACATGTACGCACACATTTTCATGTACACTTTCTACTTGTTTTCCCTTAAAGATACATGGAATTGTCCATGTTGGCCAAACATAGTAAACCAATGATTTTTACTGCATTTTGTGTGAAAGAATCATCTTTATTGTAGAGAAAATCAAAACTGATAACTGCAAAAAAATAAAATATAATAAAAAAGCAGCCTCACATGAGTCTGAAGGACTGCATTAAATAAACTAAACAAAAGTGTCTCTAATTAAATAAATAAATAAACATATATATATATATATATTAGGGATGCACCGATATGAAAATTTCAGCCAATATCGATATCTGATATAATTATTGCTGTTAAGGCCGATAACCGATATTTACAGATATTACACAAACACACAAATTATATTACATATACACACAAACACACTTTGTTGATACTGTAAATAAAAAACAGACCTCTGACATGGCTCCCTACTTCAGTTATTCCTGGCTGCACAGCATCAATATCACTAACAGTTGTCGCTCAACCAACCATCTCCCCTCCCAAAACAGAAACACAAAGCTAAAAAGTGGGAAATCAATATCGGAAGTTATTATCGGCCCAATTTTAAATATCGGACCGATACCGATATTCTAAAAAATGACCAATATCGGCCGATACCGATATCAAAACCGATATATCGTGCATCCCTAATCTATATTCTGTAAACAGTGAGCAGAATGTGATTTCACACAATCTTCTGTGCTATAGAGTGTTCACACTGGAGTCTGATGATCTTATTTAAAACATAGTGTGAACGTCCACGCAAAAAATGAAATTTGTGCAAAATATTGAGATTTAGCATTAAGACCTGCAGTGTAAACATAGCCTTAGGGTAGTAGGCTGCTTTTCCCCCCTTCGTACATCCTGCACATTTTGTCACCTCATCCTCTCTGTTTCTTTGTTGTGTAGGAGGAGTAGAGGGTGCTGACAGGCTAAAACAGAAGTGCCAGTTTGTCTCAATCTCTGTCAACATGGCAAAAAGTCAACTGAGCTTTGAGCTGCGCCTACACTGCTTCAGTATCTTTGTTTTCTTCATCAGTCATACCCCACCTTTTCACTTATTTCTTTAAAATCACTAGTTTTGTATCTGTTCAGTCCACCTGCAGCAGGTCTATATGATTATAATACAACAAGTTTTGCTGCTAACAAGCTGTGCCACTTCTGCTGCAAGAGTTCTGCCACTCATCACATCACTGAAGCCTCAAATGGGTTTTGGAAAAGGATTTTTCCTGCTTTTACACCGTTAAGTCCAGCTGTACTTCATATCTGTCAGCTGCAGCTTGTGGAACAGCGAGGCCAAGCACTTCAACTTTAAACTTTTTTTTATCTCCCCCTCCATCTTTTTTTTTTTTACCGAGAACTTTAAGTACCTTAACAGCACAGGCTATGGCAGGGAGCACTGTCAAAAGCTATTTTTTTATGTCAAAAGAGTAAGCTGAGTTGGCTGAAAATGCCTTGAGAACCTCCCACTCGTCATTTCTGGCTCATGACTATTTGCTGCATTCTCAATAAAGTATCCCTCACCCATTGTCTTTCAGTAACAGAAAGTTGGTTCCAAAAAGTTGAGCCCCACAGTGTTTTGTGGCTGACCAGGCTTAAACTGTCAGCTGAAAGCCAAAGTGAGCTACACAATAGCGTAAACTTTGGGCTGCCGAGGCCACTCCTCTGGTGTCGTGTGTACGTTTTGGATGGTAGATGTAGTCTGATCCCTTTCTCAGTACAATGTCGCTTTGATTTGCTCCAGGGGTGAATTTGATACAGAAGCTTTGAATCAAGTAGGTGTGTATGAGACTGTTTTTGTCCATGGTTTGTGTTTATGTTGGCCATGAGGTTTTTGAGCTGTCCTGTGTTTGACTTTTTCTATATATTTTCTGGCTTTTTTTTTGTATTTTTAACTGTTGGTTGTTGACTTAACTCCTGTGCCTTCAGAGCATGGCGGGATTTGAATAGATTTGAATATTCAAAGTTAAGCAGAACAGAAAACTCCAGGAGTGTCACTGTGCTGCAGTATGCTCCGACTTTTAATGCTGAGTCAGCATTCACACAATGAAAAACTGTTTTTCTGTTTATAATTTCCAACGTACATTTTATGCAATCAAACTACTTCATACCTTTTTAAGACTTTCAGCATATTTAACGGATGACTTCTGTCACATTCATTTTTTACCTTTCAAAATATGTACAAAATATTCTCCATAAAAATACATTGAGATTTCTTTTATTCCTTCAAAAGTATTCTCATTTAAATTTGTAATTTCTTTCTCTTCTTATGCTATTTTTAGCTTTAGCTATGGCTTTACTATTCTAAACTTTTCTACAGTTTTGCTAATATTGGCATTAAGCTACAGCTTTAACATTTTTTAGCTGAATATGGTTTTACCTGTTTTAGCTTTTACTCTAGTTACAGAACCACAGCTTTGTTTTAGGTTGTTGGCTATGGTTTTGATAAGTTTAGCTTTCAGCTATGATTTAGTTAATTTTAGCTTTATGGTTTTGATAAATTAGGTTTTTTTTTGTTTGTTTTTTTTACAATTTCTTGCTATTTTTTGGCTTGTGGCTACAGTTTTGATTTCTAATTTTAGCTTTTAGCTATGATTTTGTTAAAATTAGCTTTTTACCTTTTAGTTCTATCTTAAGCCATGTTTTGGATAAAATTAGCAAAACCACAGCTAAAAGCCACCGTTTTGCTAATGTTAGCTTATAACTACATTTTAGCTGCTTTAGTCATTCAGCATTTGACTTTCTTCTTTAGTTTCTTCTTGCTGTCTCTTTCCTGTCCTCAATCCCATTTTTCTGCTCTTTGTCTTTCTGCTTCTTATTGAGCTGGAATGGTTGACGCCACGGTCATTGTGTCTGACTATAATGATTGATTTAGGCTGTAAAACTGGAAGACGAGGCACGTTTATCACGTCTGCAGCTTGAACCCCTTCAGTCAAGACTTTGTCAGGATTTCTTTACATCTTTATTCAATTACAGATGCACAGAATTTTCATTAGGATTTTCATAAACGTTCATTTTTCTTCAGTTCTCCTTTCCTTGTGTTAGATTAATAATAATTGCAAGCAAGATGTACAGAGGGAAAGACACTGAAGGGTTGGAAGTAGAGGTAGTAAAAAAGAAGATGCACGAGCTTTTGTTTCCCGTACATTATGTACCACACAATTTCTTTTCGTTTTTAACCAATCATAGATTGTTGTGACACCAAACACTTACTCATGGATTTCCTTTGACATTTTACTCTATTGCAATTTGCAATATCAGGACAGACAGCCATTAAAAGAAGAAAAATAACCCTGCAACTGTTTATGAAACAGTTCTGAGAGGGTATAATAAAGTGGCGAGAAAAGAAAGAAGCAACAAGGGAAGTAGCCTCTTAGCGTCCTGTTGTTTGTCCATGGTTTCACAGTGGGTGCGCTTGTTCACTCAGACAATCGCTGCCTTCAATTAGGAGCCAGTGTTTGGCTGTTCATTTTCAGCTCTCAGCAAGAATCCAGCTCCGCTCAGGATTTGCATGAGATGTGAGTATGAGGCTGGTCTGATTTGCGCTGGGTGGAAGCAGAGCCAAGCAGAGGCTGCAGAATGTAAGCCTGCTCCTCGAGTTCGCCTTTCGCTCGTCTTTGATGGTTTGCATGAAATGTCAAATTCATTTAAATCATCTGCAAGCAAACCTACTCAAAACCTACGTATTCAGCAGCCACGTCATCTGTGTTATTGTGCTTCTGGTGCAGCAATTCTGTGCTTCAGATCAGAGGTCTGAAGGAGGTCAGAAATATCTTAAAACACATTTATTGAGAAAAGATCAGTGGAGGCAATTTACAGCTTAGTGAAAAGCCTACATATTCTAACTTTAGTCTTCATGCTGTACCAGAAGAAATGTAACGGCATGAAGCTGCTGGTTGAATCTGTTTCATTATTTTTTGCAATTATCCTAACATTTGACCAATATTATAATCAAATAGCATTCTGTCCCTTCTATCAAGCTTTGGGAAATATTCTGAGACACAGCAGTCCATTACATAACTGTCTTTCATACAGACACAAGCCCACAGCTACTATAAGAGGGTCGAAGCTTATGTAAGAAAGAGAAAACAATATTTTTTCCCTCATATTTATCAGTCACATGATGCGACTCTGACGGTGTCTGCTGGTTTCACTGCACCATCCTTCATCTATAGCAGCAGGGCGTCTTTGTGAATGTTTGCGTATCATGCATGAGATCACACGTATCCGGTTTGATGCTGTTTCGCATGAGTGCTGTTGACCTGACCTCACAATACCGGATGCGTACTCATGACTCACTGCCTCCGAGGTCAGAGTGTTGCTAGCATCGGAGCCTTAACTGTTGAACCTGATGTCCTCTCGACCTAGCCGCCTGACAGTGCATGATTTTTATAAAGCTCAGCACTGCTGTCTGTGTAGACAAACCCAGCATTTAGTAACTGTCCCATAGCTTGTCTACAGTGAAACATTGTAACTCCACAAGCCCCTCTTTCATCCCTGTTCTGAAGGTGCGTCTGAGAACAACTCGTTTTTTCTTTTTTTTAGATATTGGTTAAAAGGTGTCAACAAAGGAAGACTTGTCAATCCAGCCTTACAAGGTGGAGCCAGAAACTGATCCAGAGCCATAGGAGAAAGAAGACAACGAACCTGCAGAACCGCGGATTCGCAAAACCGGTTAGCCGGAAGTTTGTGATCTTGTTCAGCAGTTTCACAGGAAATACTGTGACGTTATTGTTCAAAAAGTAGATTTTGCATAGTGTCCATTTTAAGAGTCCACTACTAATTCTTCTATAATCAGCATTTCTGCATGTATGACAGCCATTCTATTCCAGTGTCTGGTATACTAAACGGGGTACTTATTAGGCAATCTCCTGAAACAAATCTTATTTGAGAAGAAAAAGTAAAAATAACACTGCTGACGTCATCTCTTGCAATCAAATGAACTGGATTAGCAGATTAACTTCCTGTTTGAATTTATGACTAATATTAATTAGAGATGCACTAATATGAAAATTTCAGCCGATAACGATATCTGATATTATTGGTGTTCTGGCCGATGACCGATATTTATCTATATCTCGTGAGAACACAAATTATTTTTATGTCTTGCCTTTTTTTGATACCATAAAAAAACGATCAGACCGCTGACATGGCTCTCTTCTTTAGTTTTTCCTAGCTGCACAGCGTCACTAACATGATCAAACAGGTACCACTCGACCAATCATCTCCCGTCCTGAAACAGAAACACAAAGCAAAGAAGTTGGAACTCAATATTGGACTTTAATATAGGCCCAGTTTTACATATCGGACCGATACCGATGTTAATGCTGATATATTGTGCATCCCTATAAATATTTATGTATATTTTTAAAAATCACAATATTTCCTGTCTCGAGTCTTGACTAAAATAAATAAAATTAGCAATCTGAATTGTTAATTTTTTCTCCCAGCTGCCTTTACCCAAACCACACCAACGGATCTGTCTGACCAATCACGGCTTACCCAAACTACACCCAAGAAACTCCCACCTAGTGACTCCAGAGACATCTAATTAAAATTTAAAGATACATTTTCATACGTCTTTCACCTTTTTGTATCAGTTTTGTAGAAAGAGTATGATTCCTGCAAAATTCTGTTCACTCTGTACATAAAATGTGTTAGTTTACTTCTCAAAACGCCAAATTAGAAATAGAATGTGCAATACTTCTACTTTTATACACCCTCCAGTGTGATAGGTGAAGATGAGTTGTATTATTTTTGTTGCAGACAGAATTTACATAACAAACCCGACATGACACTTTCTGCAGTGAGAAGGTTGCTAGTTGGCAGGTGAGAGAATTCAGTTTATTTAGCTCCTAATATACTGCAAAACCAGTGGATACGTTCAGAGCGGTGCTGGTGTAGATTCTCAATCATCCAGGACATGGTAATCCTAGCAAGTTGAATCAAAGTCAGCTCTTTTTAAGATTCTTAGAGGCAATTTCAGCTCGCTAGAAGTCCAGCGATACGTAGTGACTGATCTTTAAAGAGCATCCGCAATAAAGTCCAACACTTTCGTTATGCGTTACATACAGTGCTGAAGGAGGTATAGGGCAAAATGTCATGCTCCAAGAACATTTTTTTAAATGTCTGTGCTTGTTCAATCAAGCTTAAAGCTGGTTAAATGCCAGACTGGGTTTTGGAGTTGAACAAGCTTGGCGTTAGGGTGCCTGGAGGAAAGCCATCTTCTTCCAGCTAAACAGGAAAGCAGCAGACCATTTGGGTCCATCTTAAAGTGTAGGATAAGGTCAGAGAGTGATTTCAATACGCTCTGTGTGGTTATATAAATGTTAGTGGCAACTTGAGGCAAAAGCCTGTTTTGCTTAGCTAAGCCTCAGGAGAGCAGATAGGTGCTGACAGATAGGTCTGGCCTCACCTCTAGGACTGCTGCAGAACCTCTTATTTTCTCAGTTTGTCTCACTCGTCATTGTTGTTTACAGACCTCCCGTGTGTCTGTTCGGCCTCTGTATTTTTCATCTTTTCTCTCCTCTCCCTCTTTCCTCTTCTTTCTCCGTTTTGTCCTACTTTTTGTAAACTGGAGCTTGTGCATTTGCAGCAGACTGCTTTCAAAGTAGTTAATGATCTCCGCCAACTTGTAGTCAATCTGATGTCTTTGCTGGACTTGAGCCATGCCTGAGTGGTTGACCACATTGTTTTTTAGCATAAAGCTACAGTCAGTTCATTGGAAGGTAACAGGAACAGAGTAAGCAGAACAATTGGAGCAAATGTTGCCTAGAGCTTCAAACAATTAAATATATATAGATATATAAATACAGCATATATTAAGCACAGGTAAGGAGGAATTCTCTGCTTGCTCATTTAAAATAATGTGCTGTTTAGTTGCGTCCAACTGGCTCATAAAAATATCTTGTTTTGTGCCATTGGGTCTCAGACACTTTTTTGAAACGACCATGTAGCTTTGTTGCTTTTTATAGCACTAAGACCTTTTTTGGTTTAGCCTTTGCTACATTTGACTTTTTTATTTTTAAACCACTCACTTTTAAAGGGGAGGTACTATGTATTTTCCAGTTTTATCAGTTCTACCACAATCTAGTAACTATGTTATCTTCAATTGTTATGAAAATGCTGTATATACACTGCAAAAATTAATTAAAATAAAATACTTGAATCTTCTCTTATGAACCTCTGGTAGTGGAAAAGTCCAACAGTGTCATCCTTACAAATCATAAAAAGAGAGTAGTCTCCTCCTTGATATCCAAAAACATGTTTCCTCGATGAACACATTTTTTAAATTTAAAAAGGACTGGACTGAGAAATGGTTAACAGGCATGTAGTTCCAACAGGTGTTTGCTAATTGTTGCTGCCGCGGAGGGGTGCTCTGTGGGATGGGAGCTCGGCTGCAGGGAGGAGCTTTGGGCAAATAGTAGGGGTGCAACAATACATGTAGCCGTGTCGAACCGTATCGAACAATGCTTTAGGTTCAATACACACTTGTATCAAACAATACAGATTTTTAAAATGAATTTTATCAACTTGTTTTCTGAAGATGCTCTGTGTTGAAGGATCAGTGGATCTGTGTTCAACTACTCCACCTAGGCTGCATTTTCGAGCACAGATCCACTGTGTTTATTATTAATTTCAATAAATTACAAGTTAAAAAGGGCATGCACATGTCTCTTTTTTTGTATCGAAAAAATATCGAACCGTAAGACTAAAGTATCAAACCGAATCGTGAATTTTCTGTATTGTTGCACCCCTAGTAAATAGGCGGTGCTTTGTACCAGCAAGTGTTTAGGCAGCTCCACGTGGCTACCACAGGAGATTCAAAGATTTCTCAAACATGCATAAATGAGTCAAAGCAACAATCTGGGTATGTTTTTGATCAGGGAATGACATAAAATGTAAAAAAAAAATTTTTTAGCTTCATATCATAATACACCCCCCCTTAAGGTTATAAGAATTCTGCCATTTAGAATATTTGTTTCTTTGAATATCTAAACAAAACAAATGCTATTTTGGGTTATATTTTCAATTACCTTCGTTTATCTTCACTTTGGACCATATTTGAATGTTGCCACTGATTTTCTACTTTCTGTTCCCAGCGAATACTTTTCCACTGCCAGTTCTAATAAGGTATCCAGAATACTAGATATTTGGTTTTGGCAGTATAAAGTTTTATGTGTGTCAGATAGGGCTGCCACGATTAGTCGACGACTAATCGATTATTAAAATAATTGACGACTAATTTGATAATCGATTAATCGTTTTTTTTTGTTTTTTTACTTTGTTTTTCTCTCCAAACTGCTTTGACACCTTCCACTGCAGCATCTGCCTTTCTGTCTTT
>JAUBOC010000071.1:9565001-9575749 GCA_032275365.1 Anablepsoides cearensis
TATTTTTTGCACGCTGAGGGTCATTACGATAGCTTTTTAGCTTTGCTAATTTAGCACATGCTCTGCGCGTCGACGTCTGCTCTGAGTAAACAAATGAAGCATAGCCTGGTGGGGAGGCATGTATAGCCTGGCGGCCCGCCAGGCCATTTATGCGCTGCGGGAAACCCTGACTTATTTGTTTCCCTTCAGCATCAGTCAGACAACAGGTGCAGAAAGCCAGGCCAGGGCCGAGCGTGTGGAGGAGATTCAGACTGAGCTGCAAAGCCTGGAACATCAGATTTCCACTCTAAGCCAGCAGATTGACCAGTTTCAACACGCCTGCAGCCGAGCCAAAGAAGAGCAAGGAAGGATGAAGTACGCAAAATAAACACTAAAGAGCAATTAGTAATCAGAACTATTAAATGTTATTTCATTGGTAGCTTTAAAACATTTCTGCTAGCTCTGTTATGTTCTTGTAAAGAGTTATTTTTTATTGTTCACTTGAGTGAGACAGAAATGTGAGTCCAAACCTAATTCAGGAGAGACTGACTCGTTTATTAACAAGCATTTGGATTAAAGATGTTTGAAATGGTGAAAGTTTGCATCATAAACACATCTTTGTTGTTGCATCTCCAGGAGAGAGCTTGAAGAGCTCCAGAAATCCATTGATGGCAACAAAAGGAAAGTGCAGAATATGGAGAGCAGCCGCTCGAACCGACTTCGACGTTTCGGAGAGCACATGCCTGCGCTGCTCAACGCCATCCAGGAAGCTCACAGGAGGGGCCAGTTCAAGCACAGACCTCGAGGACCTCTGGGTAAGACTTTGGTCCTAGATTTTGACATGTTTTCTGTTTGTCATTTTTGCATTTTTTTATGAATTTGTGACTAATATAATATAAAACGCTTGCTTCTTTATATAAATGTACCTCCTCCAGGTTACCTTATTAGTCTGAAGGACCCTGAGCTGGCCCTGGCTGTGGAAGTATGTCTGAAAAGCCTCATGAGAGCTTTCATCTGCGACAACTACGATGATGAGAGGGTGCTGAAGGACCTCATGGCCAAATATTTTCACGGCGGCCACAGGCCGACCATCATTACCAGCAACTTCTTTCCACATGTCCACGACACGAGGAGGAGGTGAAAACATTTACGCTGAGGGGCGGAGCTTGACAGTTCTGCATGGGGTGGCAGAAGGGTTGTTTTAGGGAGACGCATAAAAATAAATAAAACTACTAGTCATAAAATTCAAGATGGCCTCCACAGCTAATTTTAAATAACATTTTTAAAACCCCACACCACTTGTCAATCATTTGGGGGTGGCCAATCAGGGGTACCCCTCTGGCTCCGCCTCTGTTTGAATTTCAGCAGCGCTTACTTATTTTATCCATCGTTAAGTAATGTTGGTGTTCAGATTATTGGCAATAAACCACAATATTTATATGAACAAAATGCATCTGATAAGATGAGATCATATTAAGTCACACTTTTTTTTTTGAATAATTTGTAACTGATTTGTCTTTTTTTTTTTGATCAGGGCTGTGAATCATCCTGAATATCCCTCTGTGCTTCAAGCTCTAGAGATTGAGGACCCAGTCGTGGCGAACTGCCTCATCGATCAAAGGGGCATCGAAAGCATTCTGCTCATTAAGGTGAGAAAATCACAGGTTGTTGTTTTTCATTGAAAACTTTATTTACCTGATTAGGAAGACATATGAAGGCAAATCTGGAACCACTCATGATCCAGTTATCTAATGTAGGTTAAAAAGTAGAAATCAGAAAATGTGTGAGAAGCGGGTAAAAAGACAATAGATGGACGGTTTTTCCTGATTTGTTTTTGTATGTTTGTGAATGCATAGAACCGCACAGAGGCTCGTGGTGTGATGCAGGGCAGAAACCCTCCCGCTAACTGCACCCAGGCCTTCTCCAAAGACGGTGATCAGATCTTCACCAATCGTAATTACAGCGCAGATCAAAGCAGAGCCAACCTTCTCTCAGGAGATGTCGAGGAAGAGATCAGGTGAGTGTATCAGAACTGATCTCACAGTTTTATGCTTTAATGCTCACTTTGAAAAAACAAAACATTTTGACTCACTGATTTGTCTGCTTTTTTTCCCAGACACTTACAGAGGGAGCTGGAGAACCAGAATGCTCATCACGCTCGTTTCCAGCAACAAATGAGAAAACTGGATGAAGACATCAAACAGAATCAAGGGCTGCTGAGAAGGACACACACAGAGCAAAGAAACATTAAAGTAACTTTTTGTTCTCGTACTTTCTTAACTAACGTCTGAAGTACAGACTAAGTTCTGTCCACTATGTGAATTTTATTGCTTATTTAAATTTATTTTGAACAGCTAGAGATATTTTAATGTGAGCAATGAAACTGATTTGCTTATATTACCAGGGTGTTATTGATATTTCAGAACAAAGTGGATTATTATTTTATTTATTAATTTTTTCTGGATGCAAATTGATTGAATAATGAACTTTGTGTATTTGTTCTAGGATAAAGCCACAAAATTGAATCTTGAGCTGACGGACCTAAAGAACATCGAAGAGCCTCAATCAGAGGACCTCAAACCTCTGGTTAGTGTACAACACATTCTGTGTGGTAGATTTACACTAACAGTATAAACCTGTGCAGTCAGCTCCCAGGAGAACTGCTGAGTGCTCATGCTGTTGTGTTTTATTCACCACAGGAGGAAGATCTTCAAGAGATCACTTCAAAGATTTCAGCTAAGCAGACAGAATACGAGGAAGCAAAGAACCAGCTGGCCGAACTCAAGGCCGACTACGAAAAGGCAGAGCAGGAGTACAAGCAGCATAAAGACTCCATCAACAGCATCGCTGAGGAGGCTGATTCAGTCAAGGTAATACTGTGACTAAGGCCCAAAAAAGTCTCCCATTTTTTTCATCCCAAATTCGATTTTAATTGATTTTGCTTCCAACTTAACGGACTGCCTCAGTTTCATGTGTGGAAGCAAATGAGTTGTATTCCTGCAAACAGATTTTGCAGTGAGGTGTTTGTTGCTCCAAGTCTGAGGTTGCGAAACGCTTTGGCTGAGCCTAGGTGTTTGTTTCAAGATATAGAATTTATGTCTTCTGAATATTTTGTTGGTGGCAGTTTTTAGAAAACTGCCACCAACAGTAATGACAGTAATGACTGCATATTGGTATTTTTCTGTCATTGTTTAGTGTTTTTTTGTTTTTTTTTCTCTTGGCTCCTCCCTTCTGCTGGGGTTGCCACATCGAGCAGCCAAACGATTTCACGTCCCACGGCTTCAGTTCCAGATTTAGGACTTAGCTTGAGACTTAGAAATTAAAAATGATCTTCCATCCTTCTTTGAGCACAACATCCAAAAAACTCTGACTTCTACAAACTTGAACGTGTGTTTTTGTACGCTTTGTCCTCCGGCAGGATGAGCTGAGTAAAACTGACCAGGAGGTGATGAAGTGCAAACACCACAAGAAACACTACGATGAGAAACGCAGCGCTCATCTCCGCAACATCCAGACTTTTGAAGGACAACTTAACAGCAAAGACGACGACCTAAAGGTTTGTCAGAACTTTACTTTGACGCAATTATTTGTTTAGAGTTTCACCAGGGAGATTGACAAAAAAATAATATTTGATCTTATTAAACTCCAATTCTTATTTCCAGATTAAAATAGAATATTTTAGAATTTAAAATTGTTTACATTCTATTTCATGTGCCAATAATCAGAATCAGTTTATTTGTTTTGTTGATTTTGTGCAGCAAGATTGTTGAAAATGCTTATAAACTGATAGTAGCAACTTCAAACAAAAGGTTTAAATATACAGAACAGAAGGGAAGATTTTAAAGGTGGGGTATTACGAAAAATCCACATTTTTTAGCTTTATTATGTCATTCCCTCATCAAAAACATACCCAGAGTGTTGCAACCAACTCATTCATGCATGTTGGAGCTGCATAAACACTTACAGGTACAAAGCACCTCCTGTTTACCTAAAGCTCCTCCCTTTAGCTCAGTCCGCAGACAGGGCTCCACTAGACTAGCGGCAGCAACAATTAGCAAACACCTGGTGGAACTGCACGTCTGTTGAGCTTGTAATATTATTTCTCAGTCCATTAAAAAATGCCTTCGAAAAAATAGGGCTGCTCGATTATTGCAAAAATGATATTCACGATTATTTCGACTGAAATTGAGATCTAGATTATTTAACAAAATTCTTCATTCACATTGATATCATAAATTTATTGAACATAAACAGTGGCTGTCAAGCAATGTTTACATTAGGATTTTTAAACATTTTTGAAAAAATTAGACAAAGTTTCACTTTGTGGGAGAAGCCTGCTGCATACTGCTGGCACTGGATTCAGAACACAAAACAGTGTAAATAGGGCCCTAATCTTTCAAAAAAAAAAATTTTTTTTTCATTTTTATTTTCCTAAATTCCACATTTTCATTGTAACCTTCATTGTATTAAACTAAAAAGTACATGATTAAAATGTGACAACCATAATTAAACAAATAAATAGCCACAGTAATATCAAAAGTCTGTTAAAGCATCTTTGGGTGTCCTAAAAATAAGCGCTATGTAAGACTGAAGCATTATTATTGATATTTATCAGATGTAACGTTTTACCCCTCAGGTGTCTGTGGCTAAAGCCACTGAGATTTGTCCAGAACGTGTTGAAGCTCGTCGAACAGCCAAGAGTTTGGACAGTGAGATTAGCCGCCTCAAAGTGAAGATCACTACTCAACAAGAAGAACAGGGGGATCGAGAGGAGGTTGTGAGGTTTGTGTGATGAGGACTTTTTTTTTTCTTTCTTCTTCACAGATGCTACCTGCAGGTGTATTTATGTGCATGTTTTGGTTTTTTTTTTCCCCCTCGATTTCTTTTTGTTTTTTCCCCCGTCACTTTCTTACATCCAGACAATACCGTGAGGCTTTGGAAAGCTACAAGAATATGTCACAGCAAATGAAGAACCTTAACAGTTTCATCAAAAGCCTGGACAGCGTCATGACCCACAGACTTCAGGTTTACACCGATCTCCGCAAGTAAGTGGTGGTTTCACTTTTTTATTTTTGTAAACATCTCGTGTTGCACCGGACGCTTTCATCTAGAAGTGCTTTTCCTTCTGTTTGTCCTCGTAGGTTCCTGTCAGCTCGCTGCAAATATTACTTTGACAGCATGCTGGCTCAGAGAGGCTACAGTGGGAAAATGATGTTTGACCACAAGAATGAGACTCTGACCATCTCAGTAAGGATGCTTGATTCATTCAGTTCAGCTCCAATTTTGTATTTAAAATGTACAAAAACATTGTAATTGTAATTGAAAATGTGTTTATTTGTTTTTCCAGCATTGCCTTTTTAAAAGAATGTAATTAGCATTTAGGCTAGTGAGTGATATTAATAACCTAATATTTTAATTTTATTTCCCTTGTGTTTTAGGTGCAGCCAGGTGAAGGAAACAAAGCTGACCTGAGCGACATGCGCTCCCTGTCAGGAGGAGAACGTTCCTTCTCCACAGTTTGTTTTGTTCTCTCTCTCTGGGCCATCACAGAAGCACCTTTCCGCTGTCTGGACGAGTTTGATGTTTACATGGTAACACGCCACACTGCAGTCTAACATTCATCTTTAGAGAGGAACAGAGATATTTGAATAAAATTCATGTTAGGGCTTGGCTAACTAACTTCTAGACTCAGTCAGCGAACTTTCTAGTCTTGTTTTGAATGATGCATTAAAGTTATTGAAATGGTGCAAAATGAAACAGAATTAACACTTGTTAGACATGATGTAAGTTGTCCATATATGAGCTGCTTAAATCCTGGACTCTATTATTGCTCCATTTCTTTTTAAGTTTTTATCAGCTTAAATGTTGAACTGTTTCTGTTAATCCCCTAATGTTGCATTCACTGACTAATGGGAAACTAGAATTTTTGGTTTCTGGCTAAAGGGGAAAAAATGAGAGTAAATAATTATTTGCTAAATTCTTTGTAAAGTTAGGTGATGTTAACCTTTGAGTCTGAAGTAAATATCAAAGTGAAAAGCAAAAAAATAAATAAAATGAAGCCTTTTATTTACAGGTTCATTTACAGGATTTAGACTAATCTGAGCTGAAAGTGTTGCACACACACACACACACACACTAACGGCTCACTGAACGACACCTTTTCAGGGTCGCACAGAGAAGGGGATTTCTTTCTTCTCCGTTTTATATGCCTTTAAAAAGATGTTATTTTTTTGTGTTGTGTTCTTTTAGGACATGGTTAACAGGAGGATCTCAATGGACATGATGCTGAAGGTGGCTGCTGGTCAGCGCTACAGACAGTTTATCTTCCTCACTCCACAAAACATGAGGTAACCACTCACTATTTTTGTTCATGTATCTGTGAATCAGATCGCTTAGATATGGTTTTCATGCTGAATTTGAATAAATAATAGGTTGACTTGATTTAGCTGCTCAGGTTCTAATAAAAGCACTAAAAATATAAACCAATTTTCCCGCCAGTTCTCTTCCTGTGAGCAACATCCTCCGCATCCTCCGACTCAAAGATCCTGACCGCGGCCAAAACAACTCTCAAAGTCAAAACATGGATCAGTGATGCGAGGATGGAACAAAGCTGCACTAAAGGAGGATTTCTCCTTCGAGTGAACCTGAGGTCCAACATTTAATTTGTTCAAATAAGTTACTTTTCTGTTGGTCAAACTTCTTTGTCTTTTGTTTTTGGACAGTTTGTATTTGTTTAAAGAAGTTTAAAAGAAAATGTTCTAAAACAGATTTGTGTTTTTCTTTTCCCTCCTAGTTTTTTAATACGTTTTCTTGTATATGTTCAGGGAAATGAAACCTGATTTAGTTTCAGAGACTGAATGTCTTTTATTGACAGTTGTAAAACACAAGGCACAGATACTGTAAGATGTTCCACTGATGTTTAGAAAATGACAACAAAAAGAGCTGTAATGTCAAACTGATTTGATTATTAAACTGTGACTTGAACATGCTAGTTGTGCATTTAGTTTTACTATAGTACCACTATACGACGCAGTATTAGGACCACAAGGCTTTAAAAAAAAGATTTAAAAAAAAAAAACGTTCTTTTTTTATTTGTCATATGAGGAAAAAATATGTAATTACAAAAAAAAAGTTCAGTTTCTGGGTCGGCTCACCTGCTGTGGACAGCCTCCAGTATGTGTCACTGTTTCTAAAGTATTCAGCGATTACTTTTGTTATGATTTTAATCTCATAGTGTGGCCCTAATCGTACCACTAAGACTGCAAACACGTTTTAAAGCTTACTGAGAACCAGGAAAGAGGAATTCTTGCATCTTGTATTTCAGCTGCTGATACCAAAACTGTAATTTGTTCTAACGATAATATTTTTATTTTAAATTTCAGTGTGACAACTTGAAGTATCACATTCAGCAAATATTTTGATCGAAATGAACTGCATCAAAACAACCTCAGAACATAAATAAAATGAAACACCAGATGGGTGAATTAGAGCTTTTAAAGTGGCTGGAGGTGGAGCAGCAGATCAGGGGTTGGGTGAAAAGAGGAGATCTAGGTCTTTAGCTTAACCACTAACAGGATAATAGTCACTTTGATTGAAACTTTTGCACTTGAAATCAGGGGAGCTTTGAGGTCAGTCTTGTGAGGAGGAAGGATTTACACCTTTAAGAGGCCGTCCCCACCCCTCTTTACACACACAAGTCAGAGCAGAGGAATGCACCCCAGACTCACATAATGTATGTTGACAACATTCCTGACCTCTTCAGAGAACTGGCAACATGAAGAACTCGCTGCCATCCAGGCTGTTCGACGGGAATCCAGCAGCATCCTGTGAGGCTCCGAGCTCAGCAAAGTATCAGCGGCATGTGGACTGCGCTGTCGACGACGGCGGGCCGAAGGAGAGGTGGCCCCGAGTCGTGAACTTTGCCTTTCGGCCAGAGAGGTACGAGCCTTTGACGGACGACGGGGCGAAAGAGAAGAAAAGAAAAAAGCGGAAAGAAGACTACAAGAAAGTGAGGAAGGTGGGTTTAACATAAACATCCAGTAAACACCAAGTATTTCATGTATCTTTGGGTATCTCAGCTGTTTCCTGATGAATATTTTATCTTGGAGAATTAAAGCAAAAGGGGAAGATTTTGCTTAGGAGTGTTTGGTCTGAATTGTTCAAAAATACAGGTGGTTAATAAGGAGTTTTTCATGGAATATGTATTTTATCTATATTTAATATACTACTGACCATTAAACTTTGCTGCAGATGAAGGTACAGAACTTATGTTTTACACTGATTCCTTCGGACTCCACATTTTTCTAAACTAGTCTTATAATTAAGCTGCAGTTTCTGTTGACAAAAGGTTGTAAATCACCTCAACTTTTTTTTGCAGTTTAATGAAAAATGGGATTAACTTTATAGTTTTTCTCCCATTTTGATGTTTGTGAATGCATTACTGATTTAATGTAACTTTCACTGTCATACTGCAAAGATCAAGTGAAATATACAATTTATTCTGCTAAACTGCATTATCAGTGATGCTTTCTTGGAATTTTGGAGCAAAATATTTGACTTTCTGTGATCTCAGCTAACATCTGCTGCAGTAGGTCAGTGACCAGGTTCTATAATATTCACTGGACTAAACAGATGTCTGCAACTCAGTTCTAGGTTTGTCAAATATTCCAAACAAATAGCATAAAACAGGTGTGTTTTGTGTCATTTCTGCCATAAAATTCAGTTTTACTGTCAGTTCAACTTGTTTTCAGAGTTATATTGGGAGAGGAAGGTCTTTAGTTTAATAAACTTTTTGACTTCCTGTTTCTGCTGCAGCCAGTCAGAGTTTTCCTGTTCTGGATACACCAGACAATAGTGTTCACAGGACATCTTTGTTGTTGTTTCAGGCAGGAGGAGAGCGGGCTTCTCTTCTTCCTGCTGCTATTGTGCTCTGAAGTGTCCTGCCTCAGACTCTAACCTTGATAGCTCACATAAATGAGAGGATGATGATGATGACAATAAAAGATAATAACAACGTTTTGATCATGAGAACAACTTCAAGTGATTAAATTATTTTCTCTCACCGTCAGAATGTTGGGAAGGCACTTCGCACCACCTGGAAGTGTTTGAAGCTCGGCCTTTACAACTTCGCCTTCGCCTACTCCACTCCGGTCACAGTGGCTGCTGCTTTTGCTCCGGATTTTTACCACGACAGAAACAAGACCTGAGCTTTGCTGCGTGGAGTTCCCTCAGCAACTCTGACCAAAGACATTTTATATTGTTAGAATGCTTGTATATACACATACATGTTATAAAGGACCAATAAAGATTATTGTACTGAATGCAGTTAAGTTTTTTTAAGATGTGCCTTTGGTAACCCTCCTGCTGCCCGTGGGTCAAAATGACTCATGAGGCCTCAGTCAGGAGCCTTAAATCAAAGTATTTTACTGTACAATGTTTTCTAGATGGGGTTAAGATGCACTTCATAAGTATCTCCTGTCTGAATGTCCTTTGTGAAAAAAATCACAAACAGAAAAGTGAATTATTTATTATTGCCTTAAATAGTGAACCATACAAATATGTTTCCCATTCTGAAAATGAATCAGGAATCTAACTGTGTTTTGCATGTGTGTAGACAGAGGGAGGATGTAAGCATGTTGTTATTCCAGCAGGATTAAAGCACAAGTATGGTGTCTTCAGTTGAATTGAGTAAGAAGAAACATTTTAAATGGGTTAAGAAGCAGGAAAGATTAAAGAAGAAAGCAATATTATGGAGAAAACAAATACTGGAAAAGACTTGTAGAAATGACTCAAAAGAAGTCAAGTCTGAAGTCTCCGTTTGGTATTTTCACTGTATGTGATGACAAATATGCCTTTAAATTGTATGTTAAGCACTGTTGATTAAAGACTATCTGCTGTGTGATATTCATGGGTTTTCACTCTATTATTTTACTTTTATTTATAAGTTTAGAACAGCAAAAAGAAATATGTCTGAGATGCATACATATATAATAAAATGAAAAGGAAAGGAAAAAAAGTTAAACCTGCTTTAATAGCTCTTTTACACGGAAAGCAAATGATTGGTTGTCGCTGTGACGTCATTCGTCTCCCACTTCCGCATTTCTGTCTTGTTTACGCTAAAGCTAAGCTAAACGGTCAGATCAAGGTTTTCTGAACATGTCGGAGCAGAAAACAGAAAATATCAGTTCAGTCCCCATCGACGGGTTCAGCAACTTAAGAATAACATCGATATGGACGTTTCTTGCGTCCGTAAGTTGAATTTTTACTTTACTGAACCAGCATGCTAACAAGCTAAGTTTAACATTAGCTGCCACGCGCCACGGACTGTCTTTTCCTAGCTGGTTGTTATTCTTGTGGTCTGCAGGTGCAGTGGTCGGAGCCTTGGCTTATCGGGCTCTTGGTGTTTCATGGTGTGTGTTTGTTCCTGACTTTTATAACCTGCAGGTTCTACAGAGCTCAGATCTGCCACTTTCTGCTCATTGGTACGTGTTCAAATTAATCAGATAAATCAACTCTGTTCATACAAACTACTGATTTACCACACTATCAATCAGGGGCAAAATAATCCTGTCAGCGTTCATTTAAATTAGGGGCACGTTTGATAAAGTATAAAAAAGTGGCTAGTATAAAAATCTTTCTGGACATAGACTAGACCAGAGGTTCTCAAATGGGGTCCACGAGAGGTATCTTGGGGTTCAATTCAATTCAATTCAAAAATACTTTATTTATCCCAGAGGGAAATTAGGTGTTGTTGTAACTCATCCAAGTAA
>JAUBOC010000071.1:9575849-9587243 GCA_032275365.1 Anablepsoides cearensis
ACAGGTTGTCTCTGAACAAGTGGTTTATATTCTGAGCAGAGATAAACAAGGTTGTGATCTGAATTACCCAGAGGAGGGTAATTGAGGTTGGGGGTCCTCAAAAAATGTCACTAAATATTTAATTTGGTTTTTATTTTTAAAAATGCATGGAGAACAATGAACTGCTAAAACAAACATAATAAACTAAATAAAATATATATTTCCATGGCATTTAGGGGTTGAGGGGGTCCCTGGAATTTTTTCACCCTTGTTAGGGGTCCCCAGACCCAAATGGCTTCAGAACCCCTGGACTAGACATTATTTATGACAGAGTATTAGGGCCACACAACTAGATTTTTTATTATTATTACGAGATTAAAGTTGTAATTTTATCAGAATAAAGTAATAATATTACGACTATCAGCTCGTAATATTACGATTTTAATCTCGTAATATTGCAACTTTATTCTCATAATATTATGAATTAATTTTTATACGACTTTAATGTCATAATATTATGACTTTATTCTTGTAATTAAAAATAATAAATAATCTCGTTGTGTGGCCCTAATACTCCGTCGTAATTATTATCATCAGTTGATCAAGACAAAAAAAAAAAATTGCCTGACATCAAATTTATAATTTTTGGAGTAAATTAGAATTAATTCCTTTATTTAGAACTCATTTTATATAGTAAGTTACTGCTCAGTTTTTGTATTCTTATAAAAGTTTTTTATATTTTATTTTATATAAAGTAAAAACAAACCAGTCCATAGTTTTTTCTGTGTTTACAGAAAAGCTTGAGTATTAGGTGATATACTAATAGGTATAATCTTGAATGTGGTGTTAACATTTGTTCAAAAGGACTTTATTTGATAGATTGACTTGATATTGACATCATATGCCTGATGTGACTTCTCCACAGTTGGCCTTGTTTACAGCGCTGAATATCTAAATGAGCTGGCCGCTATGAACTGGAGGTAAAACATTAATTTCTTTTTTTACTTCGTTTTATTTTTATTTCAAATAATGCATGTTTGTCAGTGGAAAACTCAGGTAACAAACTAGTCATTATAATGTTGGCGTTTATCTCTCAGGTCCTTCTCTAAGTTCCAGTACTTTGACTCCAAAGGCATGTTCATATCGCTTGTCTTCTCAATTCCTCTTCTGCTCAATGCAGTCATCATTGTGGTGAGTTTCACTTTTTTTTTCTTTCTCAACATGTCACAAACACTCACAAGCAGCAGCAAAAAATGGTTCCTGCTTTAATCTCCCGTTTTCATCTCTGACAGATGGTGTGGGTGTACAGGACCTTTTCCACCATGGCTGAACTCAAGACACTTCAGCTAAAGAGAAAGGCCCGTCGAGAGAAGAGAGAAAAGAATGACTGATCCCACGCTTTATGTCCATACATGGAGCTCATTTGGAAGAATTAAGAATCTCTTCTCTGCTAATCCTGACTTTTGGAAAAGGGAAGCAGATTTCTTGTGACCTAAAAGGGATTGTTGTCTCATGGTGGTAATATCAGATACGGGTGTCTTTGTGCTGCCGCTGAGTGTAACATTAACACGATGGAGGTTAGAAGACCAAAGATGTTTGTTGTTTTGTATTTAATATTTCAAAATGTAACAAGAACCTTTTTACTTTGCTGTTTAATCTAAGGTGTGCAGATAAGTTTTAAAACTAGACGGGAAATGGGATTTTCACACAAACACCGGAACAAACAACTGGTGCTGAGTCCATCACATCTAAAAACAATTAACTTTTTTTTATTAAGTTTTTGTGGAAAAACACCAACTTTTACATTTGATTAAACTTTTTGTCACCAAACTAATAAGATATTTTTATGATTGCTTTTTGTTTGTTTTGAGCACTAGTTTTTTTTTTATTGACTAGAGAAATTGCATTTCCTGCCAAAATATAGCGTGAATGCTCATTGCCAAATAATTTAGCTGAAAGCCAAGTCAAGCGGAAAAAGTTTAGTAGCAAAACTGTAAACAGCTGACTTTTGCAGAAAGTAAGAACACAAAAATCGTTTCAATCATTCAGTTCACTTGTAATGGAAAAATAGTTTTTTCTACTGTCCCGATGGCAACTGCTTCACTGTGTTTTAATCCGTTCTCTTGTTTATCAGACGGGGATATTTTTGGCCAGGACAAAATCTGATGTAATTTATCAGTTATTTTTTTCTATCTTGACCCAGTACAGAGCTGGAAATGAGGTCATTGTTAAGATAGCATCTGTATGTTGAAGTATAAAAAGTCATTAGAGCTGCCTGTCAGCTCAGATCATATAAGGCTGGTTGGACAAGTCTTCCATGGTTGACATGTTTTTATTCATTTGTAAGTAAAAAGTCTGTGCAGCTATATAGTCGTAAACCCCTCTATTAAACTAGAATAGACCACTCTGAAAGCTGAAGATGCAATTCAGTGTTTGCCTCTGCTTGAAAATAAATCCTGCACCACTAGACGGCAGCATGGGTTAAATGAGATGAAAGACTGTACATTTGGAAACACTTTCCTCAGCTCACACTCCATTTTTCACCTGTTATCTCTGTCAGGATTTGGCAGCATGGCTCTGCTCTCTGTTTTAGTTCATCCGCATCCCCTCCTTATTTGTTTTCTCAGATGAATCCGATACAACGCTGGCAGGCCTCGCGTACATTCATCTGTCAGGACGCATTAAGGTGTGGATGTGAGCGATTGGACGGCGGTCTCTGGAACTTCTCAAAACGGACCAGGAGGGGGGTGGGCGTGCTGTTTATTGGGCGAAGGTGATGTGAGTGTGTGCAGACCGTAGGGCCTCCGCCTCTGAAGACATGCCCTCTGACCTCACTTTGTTGCATTTTGTTGCACAATAGCAGGCGTTAAATCGCACACCTCGCCACACACGTCTGTCCGTCACAGCTGATGCAACAATGTCGACATCTCCAACAACATGAGATATGCAGAAATGCGAGATTAAGTGTCAAAAAGTCTCACACGTGTTTACTCTGTTCACTGAAAATTGTGAAAAAACCTTATCGTCTGCTGAATCCTTCTGGTTTGAGTTGATGTCAAAGCTGCAGCCAGGTTCAGCAGTTCATGTCTCACAAATATGTGCTTTGCTTTTTGTTGGACAGATGCTGATCATCCAGATGTGGTTGAAAGTGGGAAAGCGCTGGATGAGGAAAAAACACACCTGTTAGAAGCAGGCTTATGCCCGTGAGAGCAATGAGCAGCGCTGAACATATTGAACAGATGAGCTGCAAGGTTCACATAGTATCAGACTTCACATTAAAATCAACCTGCCTTGATGCAAAGATGTGCAGAAAAACATACTGTATTATAATAAATGCTAAACATTTTGAAGAATAATTCATTTTACGCAATCTGACGTTTTTGTAAATTGAAAATTATTTTTGATTGAATCTATTTTTTGAGAAAAAGTTTTTTTTTTCTGCTACCTTTCATTTAATATATAATTGTTTTTTTTTGTATGTTGAATTTATGTTGTTGTGTTTTAAATGAATAAACTTTTATAATATAATTTTATAATATAATATGCTCATTAAATGCAGTGTAGTTATTTAGGTTAAAACTAGTTTTTGTTTGTCCTTTTCATTATATTGTAACAATTCTGTCAAGGTTTTCTGAAAACCTGCTGTTAAAAGTGTTTTGTTGTTTACATGCTGTGGTTTTACTCTTTGAAGTCATGTCTCAACGGTTTAAGTGAAAAGAAAAACTATGTCTAAAAGTTCTCAGTAAAATCGCACAATTCACCTAAAAAATTGTTTCTGTCAGAAGTGGGATTCGAACCCACGCCTCCAGGGGAGACTGCGACCTGAACGCAGCGCCTTAGACCGCTCGGCCATCCTGACTACAACAGTTTAAATAATGTAATAACTACAGAGCACGTGCGACGTCCATCCTGGTGTGTTTTCGATCAGCTCACAATGTTTTCAATAGATAAAACATTTCAGAATTTCACTTCTCAGCTAGAGCAAGTTTAACACCTTTCAACAAGATTTTTCCTACATGAATCTAGTTTCTGATAGAAAGCGTTAGTTTAGGCTTTTCTTTAGCATTTTGCCTCCAGATACCCTTTTCCTACTTTTAGTTAGTGTGTTCTGCATATTTTAATTTGAACAAATTAGATCCAGCTTCAGCAAATTTCAGCACTGATTATTGCATTCAGCATTTAGTCTGCTGCATAAAGAGTTGTCCAATTTAAGAGGAAAAAACAGCTGAAACAACAAACTGTACATAACCTTGAAAAAAGTTCTGAGTTCAATATATCTCTATGCAGTAAAAAAAAATAGTTAGCAAAATAGATAAAACCGACCCGTTTTATTGATCTTCAATAAAGCTATTTGCTTTAAAAAATAAATAAATGGTGTTCTCTATTAAATGAATTAGAAACCCATTATTTTAGTTTTTAATTTCAGCTTAACCATTCCTGTCTTGAAAGGGACAATTGACAACCTTAAACTGTATCAACCTGTATCAATCAGGCTACAAAAACATCTACAGCCTCTAAAACAAACAAAAAATCTGGAAAAAAATGTTCAATTTGGAAACAAACAAAAAAAAAGGAAAGAAATGCTTTGATGTTTGGATGTCTAAAGTGTGCAGAACATTTTAAATTATTAAAATATACATGTGACAGTTGATTCAAACAATTACTTAAAACTAACTAAGTCACATGTCAAATTCAAGGTCCTTGGGCCAAAAGTGGCCCACCACTGCATTATATGTAGCCCGTGAGAGCTTAAAATATATATTAATGTCTTGACATAAGCTGCTTTAAAGCCAGCAATGACCATAAACTACATCTCCCATGATGCATGTTGATTATTTTACTTGTGAAACGACGACATCCCACCATAGGTGGAGCTGCACAGGGTTCAAAAGTAGCTGGAATATCTATTTTACCGCACGTTTGACGGTTACTTTTGCTGCAGCCCAGTTAATGGGAAGTGGGAATTTCCCACTTACAAGTCATAAATTTAAACAGGAGCGCCCCATCCAGTGGGAATTTCCTGTCGAAAAGTGGGAGAATTCAGACCTCAAGACGGCATACTCACCACAACTCAACAGTGAGCAAAACTCCCATACCTTTACTTTTAAATGTATTTATGTACTATTTATTTTGCATTTAGTCAGTCGTACACATAGTACTTTTTAGTGTTTATAAAAGGACGTGTTAAAGTGTGTTTCAATGCAGGAAATACCACGTAGAGCTGCAGTTATTGTTTGTAAGCGGTGCTCAGCCTGCTACGAAATGAGCAACATGACGGTTTGTGTTTTAGTCGAAGCTGAACACAAAACATCAAAGTTAATTACAACATGGCTCTAAAGGTTTCTAAAAGGAGCATTCACACAAACCACTGTGACATTTATGAGATCTGACTTGTTGCAGGGCGGCAGCAGTCCGCTGTGGTTTCGGCCCTGCATGAACTCGTCATCAGATCATCAAAACTAATCTCTCTTTAGCGCTCAACAACAGGTAAGATAATAACGGTTCTTGGTTTTTTCCACCAAACTCCACATCAGAAGACCTTAAAAAATTTTATTTTGCATGTTGTGTTCCTATTAACACGGTTTAAGGAGTTTTCGCTTAAAAAAACTCATGAAATTTTAGGTCAATAAATGTTTTCAGTCAGATGTCATTAATCAAACTCTGTTCTGACCAGTCCTCTTTGCAGAATCCTCTTATCAAACAGATGGATGTTTGGGTTGTGTGACTGCACTGATTGATATTCCAATAATCCATAGAATTAATTGACCGGCAAAGTATAAAGGAAATAGACTCATGGGTGAAGTTTGTCAGTAGAGGTGGTCCACAGCTATGTTAATGCACAATCTAAAATGATTTAAGCTGCACATTAGTATTTTTTAATCACGATAATGATGTAATAGGATTCATCTTTAAACATCAAATTGTGTCATTCTGTCTGCTCCTGTTGATAAATCTATTTGAATAATTTCAGGTTTATAATTCTGTATTTTACTGCTTGTAAAACCCTTTAAATGTTTATGACACATTGTTTAAATAGAGTTAGCACCTGCAAGCGATCTTTATAACTCACATATGCTTCAACTCTCAAGAAAAGTGTAAACCCATAAAAAATGAAAGGCCCATGCAGTACTTGTTGGAGGAAATGTTGCTCATCTGACCACAATCTGGCTAACAGAGAGGAAACCTGATCTGTGGTTGTGGTTTGTTTTGGCGGTGTCTTTGAGTAATTCCAATTAGAAAACTGCAATCGGTGCACCTCTAGTGTCAACAACTCTTCATGTAAAATAAAATAAAATAAAAAGCACCATTGAGGGCTATCAGTATATTAAAAAACATTTTGTCGGGTTGTTTGTGAATTTTTTTATCAGCATTTAAAATTAAATACTGAGTGGTATTTGGAAGAAAGGTACCTGGCACATACTGGGTACTTACCTGGCTCGATCCTGGTACTTACAACTTACTGGGTTGTACAATAATGTGACTTGTTTCTTTAAATTTATCATTTTTTACCTAGTACATAACCCGTATGTACCAGGCTGTAATATAAAGTGACTTGTTACCCTGTACTTATTAGGTACATACCCATTACTTATTTAGTACATACCAGGTACATTACCTGGCACATACCAGACTGTAAAATGTATAGCTACTAAGGTATTTTATGGTTTCTTTATAAATACACAGTGGTGTCCCAATTGGGTTAAGAAAAACTCGGGATACTCCTTTAAATATGTTTTATTATATTATTACATAAAGAAATATTTGTAAAACCTAAATTCAGAACTAGTCTGAAGGAACGGTGTACTTTAATTCAAGGAATAAAACTATGGAATAATTTGGGAAATGATGTAAAAAATGCAGGATCACTGTGTACGTTTGAGAAAATGATAAAAGGTGAATTGTTAAAGAAATAGGAAATAGTATAATGTGTATCTATATAAATTTCCTAGAGGGATTAGATGATATTGTCTTTTGTTTTGTTAATGGCATAGATGTTTTTGTTATAAGAACTTGTTCTTGGAAATAAGGGGCAGATATAAGATTTTTTTCTTCTTTCTGCTGCCTTTCATTTCATTTTATTTAAGTTTTTGATATACATATATACATTTTTTTCTCTCTTATTTTTGTATATTGTATATAAAATTGTTTGTTTGGTTTTTAATGAAATGAATAAACTTAAACATAACATTATTACATCACACATTAACGTTACAAATTCTATGATTTGTGAATTGTTTAATGATGCTTTTAGGGTCTGAAATCTTTTGGGAGCTGCATACTTTCACCCTGCAGGGAGCATCGAGTAACTACAGCACCTCACGGCTGGTTGAGTCATCGTGTGACTGAGCATGCTCTGTAATGCAATAAAGAGATGAAAGACAAAGCCATGGATGACTCACTGGAGGTGCGTTAATTAATAAGTCAGTGTGATATGCATGATAATACAGAAATATTTTACTAGACATAATATTCATCCTGGGGGACATATAAGTCTGGGTCCTGTCCACTTAGGAATAAAATATGATTACCAGTTTTCTTTGAGGGTATGCTTTTATTTATGAGAAAAACGGCCTAAGATGTCCAACCGTATGACATTTACAACACGCAAACTCTATCAGTCATACTTACTAATGTGTTTTATGTTTTATCAAGTGCAGTCTGTCTCCTGGATCCAGACTACGAGCCACAGAGGGATGGAGATGACTCAGTGACGCAGTGAGTCATCGGTCGGCCCAGATCAGTTACTGTTGACCACAGTGACTGAGGCTGACCAGCATTTTTCCATCAGACTCGCCACTAAGAAATACAAAGTAAATAATAATATTGTCATTCCAACAACACAAACAGTTTTTAATGAGGCTGAAATTTTAGCAAACATCTTAAGAAGTTACAAGGTAACAAATGCTAGAACACACATGCACACAGTGGCCACACCATTATCATCCACCTTCAACCTGCCACCAGTGGACAATAACGAGTAAAGAGTAGAAGGAAGTAGCATCATACAAGCAAAAAATATTGATTTAGTTGAAATTAGAGGACGAAGGCAGGTAAGTCATGGAGGAGCTCTTACTGAAATCCTCCATCTGAGTGGGAGATGAAGAGGATTCTGTGTTCAAGATCGTTTCCTGGAAAACAACTTAGCTTTAGGCAGCAGCAGCATTTTTATCAAAACAGATATTCGTTCTTGGAAAGAAAAAAACATTTTTATTGCAGCTTAACCGTTATTGGGTAGATTTATGCTCTAACGGACATTTCTCAACACATTTGTGGAAGAAAAAATCCCAGTCACCTGATATACGGCAGGATTTATGTTTCCAGATGAGCTCATTACGAACATCTCAGTCCCTCTGGTTCCACCTTGATATGACTGCTTCCTCTCCCGTTCAGAGATCCGGTAGCGCTGCGGCTGATGAGCCACACGGTTGTTGATAAGCTCTTTACATCATCGTAAATACAAGCCGTAAATCGAGATGCTGATAACCAATGTCATACTGGAATCCCTGCAGTTAAATTTAGAAATTGGAAATACTTCATTTTCAACCAGAAATGTAAATTGTAATGAAAATCTTATTTTCTGTTATGTCTTATAAAAAACAACAAAAGTTGATTTCTATAAAGGAGCACATGTCCTGCGAGGTATGTGATCTGTGCTCAGTTGAGCCACACAGGTTCTAGCTATAAATCTTTAAATGTGAATGAGTTACAGCTAGTTGCATGGCAGACTAGCTGTGGCAGCCAGCTGAAGTGGGAGTGTTAAAAATGGTAGGAGTCCGAGGCCAATTTCCATGCGTTTAGATGCAAAGTCAAATTTATTTTTGATGTATACAGCTACTTGATTGTGGTACAAAACTGAACTAAGTGCTTGGAAAATACATAAAACCGCCCCTTTAATACATGTTTGAAGCTGTCATGGGCCACATAAAATGTTGTAGAGGGCCACATTTGGCCTGCGGTTAGGTTGAGTTTGACACATGGGCTTTAAACATATCAGTGCTCATGTGTTTGTTAAGGCTGAGCTTCAGCTACTACCACACTAAACTTTAGCTCAATAGCTATAAAACCATCAGACTTGTACCTATTTTTGTGTTTGCCAAGTGGACTACTCGCTGTGTTAAAATTCAGGGGCTGCATCCTTCAAAGGACGTATTTACCGGACGCTAATGTTACTGCGCTGGGCCAAAAGCTGTCCAAATCTAAAGACTCATCCGATTGCAGCCCACAAATGTGTCCTTTTTCCCCGATTTGAAGGATTTAAGGGCAGGAATATAGCTGAAGGCTAGACCATCCAAATTCACAGCCACTTTGAGTCTTTGAGGTCAATCAAGACCCACCTAGACCAGGTAGGCCATGCCCTACAAAGGACACAGCTCCTAATTTTGGACACAGCCTAAATGTGGCATTTTCACAAGTTAATTAGTGCTAAATAGACATTCAATAATTTATTTCTGTAAATTTTATTTAAACTTGTTCAGTGGTTCATGAGATATGTTGCTAATTAATTACCAATTAATTAACATAGTTTTCTGAACTTGACTCCAGGAAATATTTTTTGTCCATCTGGTAACAAGGTTTAGTTCTTCTATGAACTCCTTATTCAAAAATAAAAAAAAGTTTGCAGAAGGAAACCATTACTTAACCACTGACAAAAGACCTAGAGATGTTGACTGTATGGAGATGTTATAAATCACACAACATAAAATACAAAACTTGTTTTTCATACTACATCCGAGGTTAGTTTACACCCTGAGTTCATAAAGTAAAACACTGCTGTCAACCCTAGTTTATCAAAAAGGCCGATTCCTGTTTTGATGCAGCTGTAAAATAAAATAAAATTAAATAAAATGTGGTCAAGAGTGTTACAAATACCCAACAAAATATCATAAATGTACAGGAGGGAGGCTAAATACTCCTACATAAACACCAAAATAAAACATCATTACCGGTGTATTTGTCAAAGAAAAACTGAAGCCAGTCAACTTTATACTCACTCCTGGGAGAGAAAGCATAAAAAAAGAAGCAGAGGATGGAAGATCTGCTAAATGAAATCCACCTATTAGCGTCCATTCTCCAACATATCCGACTGTCTGGACAACGTGTACACTCAAGGGACAGTGTCTCCATTGTCACTTATGCCAATTTGGTGCTCTTATCTGTATTGCATGAATCATGGGCCATTAATGTAATGAATTATAGAACTTTGTCAGTCAAAATGAGATGTCTCCTCATTTCCTCTGTGGGTTTGTTCTGTCGGACAGGAAGAGAATCCGTCGATCGACAAGCTTGACGTTCTAACTTTCCTCAAAAAGGGGCCAACAAATCTGGGTTTTTAGTTTTTGTGACTTTGGTTTTGTTGTGAAGTCACGGCTGCAACTTAGCAGATTTTTGTATTTGGACACTTTATTTTTCTTAAAGGCACTGTGAATCAGTTGGTAGAACTGTTTCCTCTCAGCAAGAAAGTTGTCAGATCGAACCCCGACTGTTCTCTCCATGCATGTGTGGGTTTTCTTTAACCATTCCGGTTTCCTCCCACAGCCCAAAAACATACATTTTAGGCTAATAGGTAACTCTAAATTGTCCCTAGGTGAGAGTAAGAGTGTGGATGTTTGCTTGTCTCTATGTCATGTATCAAACTCAAGGCCTGCGGGCCAATTGTGGTTCGCCGTGACATTTTCTGTGGCCCGCAAGAACTTCAAAGATGTCTTATCAATAAAATAAGTATATACTGCTTCATTAACCATAAACTACATCTCCCATAATGCATGTTGATTATTTTAACAACAAAATTATAACATCCCAACACCATGTGGAAGTGCACAGGGTTCAAAAGTTGCTGGCAGCCAATGAAAAGGCAGCTAAATGGAGAATTGAAACAGCAAATTTTGCTGGCTACTTTTGTTGCAGACCATTTGTTCTAGGTTTTGTATCTTGACCCTCAAAAATCCGTAATTTTTACAAAAAAAATTTGTATTAGTCACACGCGATCCAACGGGTTGAATTAAAAAAAAAAAAGATTTGCTTCCTACAATCTCTGAGACTTAAAATAAATTTGAAGTTGAATTTTTGGAAATAATTTGTGAGATTAAAAAAAAAAATCTGTGAGCTTGCTCTATTTGTCGGTATACCCGCAAAACGGGGTAAAATCGGTGTAATTTACAGACAATCTGTACAACGTGACACAAAAGCATAGTTTTACTTTTAATAGTATTTCTGTATTGTTAATTTCACATTTAGTCAGTTAGGAGGACATGTTAAAACACTGTTTTTATGCAGGAAATACCACGCTCAGTTATTGTTTGTTAGTCGTGCTCAGCTGTAGCAATGAGACAAGGAATGCTTTTAGTTAGTTAGTTAGTTAGTTAGTTAGTTAGTTAGTTAGTTAGTTAGTTAGTTAGTTAGTTAGTTAGTTAGTTA
>JAUBOC010000071.1:9605352-9616442 GCA_032275365.1 Anablepsoides cearensis
AGGCAATATTCTAGCAATATTACCAAAGAAAGTTGTAGTTTGTGAAAATAATTTCACTTTGGAAACTTTTACCATGTTTGGAGGGCGGAGCTAACGTAAACAAAATGGTTGGGAGGGGGGTTTCCATAGCCACTTCTGCATACAGCACGTTCTGAAGAAGCTAAAGAAGAGGCAGAACTGAAAAGATGAAATTTCATTATTTGAGATTCTTTTTGTGAATTAAATCAAATGAACATGTTTTGTATAGGCCACAGATGTGTCCTTACTTGTTCTAGGACCCCCATAATAGGACACCTTTAAATACAACTGAGGATGATTGGGGAGTGGAAGCACCTGTATGATTACAGACTATGGACAGGTGTGAGCGGCAGGCTGGAACAACACTGAGAAGCTGGTGGAGGATAACATGACACAGGAAACAGAAAACTAAGAGGAAATGGGAAAATAAGACACAAGAGTACCAAACAATGAAACATAAAACAAGAATCATAACACAAATGGCTTTTTATGAACTTTTATGAACTGCATCACTGTCAGTTTTATGTTACACAGTTATTCTGGCAGAAATAGTATAATATTCCTGTCACATGTCGCAGGCTGAACCTGAAGTGATACATTTATAGATTGATGTGTATGCATATAACTATAATGCAAAACTGACTGTGATATTGATGACTGACAAATACAAACATTTTGGGAACACAAAGCTAATAGATGAACTATTTTGGCTGGGTTGTAATAAAATATTATGTAAGTTTCAAGTACAGATAATGTAATCTAGGAATTGTGTTTGCACAGATAATGATACCACAGTTTTTCCAAGGAACTGGCTACCATTCAATGGCTGCTGCCGAAGTAACTGATCCATGCCTGAGTGCATTTTCCGTACAACGATGGTGAAACCTTTTCTTGAGAATGCACTGTTGTCAAGCAAGAGCCTTCTAGGAATTAATTACCGTCTCTGATTCAATACCAGATCTGATACAAATTATATTCCTTTGAGAGCATTTCTGGGTTTTCTCCTCAATTCAGAAACAGTTCTCAATCTTCCTATTTCTCACATTTTCTCTATTTCTATGATTGACAGATGGATGCATAGTAGCACAGAAAAGCCCACTTTCCAATGTAATCCAATACAGAGGCATACCATTTATTCTCTCTGGGGAAATTTCATTTACAAAGCTCTCACTCTCTCAAACATTTAAAGCATGGAACTGATGCAAGCTCATGCTCATCCTCTTACTCTCTGAAGCTTTTAGAACTTATGTCAGCAATGTCAAGTTGTCAGGAGGCCTTGCAAGAAAAGTGTGTTAGTCACAACTGCAACTGCAGGGAGGGATGATTGGGAATCTAAATCTCGAGGCATAACTGGATTACGACTTTTTAGGCACGCAGTGATACGGTATTAAAGGTGTTCTTGGTATCTTAACTTTCAGGACCCAAAAGAGCAGATGATGAGGCTTGAGCCATCATGTGTGGATGCCAAAGAGGAGCAGGATTTGCAACGAGGTCATAAGCTAATAATTTTTATTTTTGGGTGCAGGAGGGTTGGGGAGATCTTCCATTTTAGGAAACTGGCAAACCATTTAGCGTTCTAGGCAATGAAAACAGGTACTGCCCAGGATGTGTTTGCAGGGGAACTGCTAACAGAAGCAGCATTTTGAGGATCAAGTTTAGTTAAGTGAATTGTTTGCGACGAATATAACATCTTTTTCACACAAGTTCAACTAAACAAATGTAGAAAGCTACCAAACAGCAGGTTATCAAGCAATAAGGGCTGTGTCTTAATTCGGGGGTTGCAGCCCACATTGTTGGTCGTACCGTAGCCTATCCCAGTTTGTTGGCGCCCACTCAAGCGGCCGATAAAACCCTGAAAACACAGGCTGCATCTGAGTATCCTTCCCGGATGATGATATCACAGGATTCATTGCGCCGTCAGCAAAATAAACAGAAAAAATTAAGTTGGCAGAGTTTTTTTTTTTTTTTTTTTAGAATACTGCTAAATGATCCGGTACAGTCTTTGTTACTTTTCCTTTAAGTTTGGTGTAGTTCATTGTTGTGCTGCAAACAAAATGAAATAAGATTTGTGCGTTTTTAATATGACGATCCCGCCCACATCGAGGCGGCTCTGTACTCAATGCAAACACAACCAGGGCTGAAGGAGAATGAGGCCAGGCTGACTGGCCTTACAATGAAAGAAAGACCTCAGAATGCTAAAAATGCAGAGTCTGAGGATTCAGGAGAAAGTGACTGGGTTACACAGGTAGTTGATGGTCTTCCTAACATGACATTTGCCCTGAGAATCTGAAAGATCTGGACATTGTAGTGCTGTCATGTTTGACACCCCAACACGTTCTCACTCCCGACTCGTCAACATATTGACGCTTGGTCAGGTACCGTCTGCGTCCAGTTTTGATGCGTCGTGTCACTCATTGCCACTTAGGGGTTTTTTGGTTGGTTAATATGAGGGATCAGGGTTAATGGTTAATTTTAGGTACTGAGGTCGGGAATAGGCTGTATATGGCTAATATATGTTAAATCTAGGGCCTGGGGTGACAACGCGCTTCTCCTTCTCGGCCTCATTTTGCTAAGAACTGTTAACAGACCCCACTTCAATGTTGCACAAAGAACCAGGTAAAAACCCGGGAAGTGACAAAGTGGGTGCCAATTAAAAAGAAACAAACAAGTATTTCAGAGTGAGATTTGAATTATTGGAGAAATATTCGGTAATGAATCACTTGAGGAAGTTTACTTTAGAGTTTTGTAAAAGAGGCTCAAACTGTTAAAACCTCAGATCCAGGAGGAGCAGGCTTATCACTACGATCCCTGGGAAAATTTGTAGAGGGTGCTGTGGGAGTATGGTGTACCAGAACATTTGCTGTGAACTATTCAGTCCCTGTATAATCAAAGCAAGAGCTGCTATGTCTGCATTTTTTGCCCAAAGTTGAACTTGACCCCCTGCGCAGCTTAGAGTTCACCAGGGCTGCTCCATGTTTCCAGCACTGTTTCATGGTTAGGATTTGGAAGCATAGTTGTGGAGAAGAGGATGTCTGGTTTGAAACCTCAGGCTGTCACAATCTGTGTTTTTAATGAGTTTGTTTATAGCTTCGTGTTTTGTTGTTAGATTTATTTGTATTTTGGGATCCCTGGGTTTGCCTTTACTCACTCCTGCTTTTCATTTTCCTCTCAGTTCTCCTGTGTTCCTTGTGTCAGCACGACGGATCAGTGGTTAGCACCAACTGAAGGTCCTGGGTTCAATCCCCGAATTGGACCCGGGGCCTTTCTGTGTGGTTTGCACGTTTTCCTCGTGCTTGTGTGGGTTTTCTCGGGTACTCCAGTTTCCTCCCACAGAACAAAACATGCACATTTGGTTGCCTTCAGGCTCAAGCCTCTCTTGCAAAAGAGATCTGTGATACAAATAGGATTTTCCTGGTTAAATAAAGGTGAAAGTTCATCAGTTTATAGTGCTAAGTTAAAAATAATTTGTTAAAAAAAACGTTTTCATTATTTAGCTCACTTTCTGAGTGTAAAATCCTACTTAAAAATTTGCCACTAACATTTTATGTTATTTAGCTCACTGTTCTTACATTTTGCAAATTTTTACCAAATGTTTAATTTATGTCTAAATGTTAAATCCTAAATCTAAATGTGTAAATATAAATATAAAAGTTGTATGTAAATGTTGTGACTTTTACGTTTTTCAGAAATGGAACACAGGTTTTACTTTTGGTGCACGTCTTTTGTTATGGTGTCATCATCCTCCAACAAAAACAACCACTAATGCTGCAAACACTGCTAACAGTGCCAACGCTGCTAATGCTAATGCTGCTAATGCTAATACTGCTAACACTAATGCTGCTAACGCTTCCCTACAAGACACCAAACTTGCAGCTGGAGCTGCACTTCAAACTGCCGGACCACAAAATTCATATTGTTTTTAATGAACACATGTTGAATTTAAAATTTAAATGCCATCTTCAAGAGTGTTAGCAGTGTTAGCAGTGTTAGCGTTTGCTTTTGTTGCAGGATTATGGCATAACAACACTAGCCTTGCACCGGCTGTAAAGGCTACATTCCATTCTGAAATTCTTAAATGTAAACTTCAATATTTAGCCACAACATTTTTTACCACAAAATTTAAGGTTAAATTTTTACATTTACTTCTAAACATTTAGATTTAGGATTAAATATTTAGATATTTAACATTTAAATTAAACATTTAGTAAAAGTAATCTAAATATAAGAAAAGTGAGCTAAATAACAACAAATGTTATGTGAGGTAAATAATGAAAATTTGTTTGTGAGATTTTTAATATCTCATTTTACACTTTGCGCCCCATATAAGTTCACTTTTCCTCAAGTCTTGCACTTCAGCCAGCCTGCCCCGCCCATTCTTTTCCATTTGCCTCATCAGCAACGTTCTATCTCTCTCTCCACCTTTCAATCAGCTTTGCATTTTTGGTATCTTCACCAACGATGTTTATATTTGTGAGCTCCTTGAGTTTCGTTTTTGTTTTTTTTTTGGTTTATTTTCAGATGACACATTTCTGTTGCTGTTTCTGCACCAGAGTGCTTCACGGCAAGGTGTGAAGCGACTGGGATAGAATCCCCTCTAAGGGCTTCTTAAACAGATAAGGGTGGTCAGTTGTTGTTGTTTTTTTTTTACAGTTTTGGTGGTGACTCTATGACTCATGTAGAGTTCTGGTGTCTTGCTTACATGAAGTATCAGGAAATGGACTAAAGGATCGGGGCTTTGTCTGCAGTAATGTGGATAATGCTCCAATAAGAAAAAATAAATAAAAAATCAGCTGAGCCAAAAGACAAAGTTTTCAATTTAGTAATCTGTCTACATTCCATCCCTCACATGACCATAAGATATAAAAACAACAGCTTTCATGAAATGTGTATCACTATACAGCAAAAAACAGGCTCTTGGCCCGAGACGGGATCCCAGTCATGTCTGCAGGCCAGAATGTGGTGTTCTGCCCAAGCATCGCACACAAGCACTCAGCGGGATAATAATCTGATAATAGCAAACACACATTAGGAGTGATTATTCAAAGACGCACACACAAAAAAAGAAGAAAAGTGCGGAATGATCAAAAGAAAAAGGCAGCCAACCGCGTAGGGAAATGGGACAGCGTTGGCTCAGGCAGAGATTATTTCCTTTTTAACGGTTTTACTTTGGAACAAGCTTTGGGAACCTGTGGAAGATTTACGCTGTAGCTGGATCAGTAAGTTTAACGGAAAAATCAAAGCACATGTACGAGTCGTGCTCCATCATGAGCGTTTTGTTTCTCATATAAAGTTGTGGTTCAGATTTCTTTGAAGAGTGGCATGGGGAAAGGTTTCAAGGGTTGTTAAATTAGCTGTTGTAGATAACTCTTTGAAGCACCTCAAGTTAGAGAAAATAGTTAAATGATGATGGAACTGATGAGTCTAAGACCAAATATTCTGATATTCCTGCACCAGACGTATTATAGCTAGCTGCTGTTGTGACTTTGCACTTAGCAAAAATCATATAAATATATAATCCTGCTGATGTGGTTCTGTTAACATCAATGAGCCAAGGCCTTCAGCATGCATTGGAGTGTTTCCCAGGCAAGTGTCAAACACCTGGGATCAGAATCAGTTCCTCTAAATAAGTCTGAGGCCATGGTTCTCACTGGACAAAGGTGGAATGCCCCCTACAGGTCGGGGGTTTGCTCCAAGTGGAGGAGTTGAAGTATCTGGGTGTCTTGTTCACGAGTGATGGCAGGATGTAGCAGGAGATGGACCAACAGATTGGGACCTCATCCTTAGTAATGAGGGCATTGCTTTGCTTAGTTGTGGTGAAAAAAGAGCTGAGTCGAAAGGGAAAGCTCTCGATATACTGGTCTGTCTACGTTCCGACACTCACCTGTGGCTATGAGGCACCAATCATGACCGAAAGAACGAGATCCTGGATATAAGTCACCGTAACGAGCTTCCTTTGGCGGTACCCACTGTACGTGTGTACAGGATACTCCATCTTTTAGGACAATTTTTTTTAATCTGGTCTTGTCTCGTTCTCGAGACACTGTAGTCTTGGTCTTGACTTGGTCTGAAGTTAGGGGGTCTTGACTACAACACTAGCGGTACCCTTAGAGAGAAGGTGAGGAGCGCTGAGTACAACCGCTGCTCCTCCACATTGAAAGGAGTCAGTTGAGGTGGTTCAGGCTTCTGATTAGGACACCTCCTTTTAGAGGTGTTTAGGACACATCCCCTTGGTATGATGCCCTTAGGAAGACCCAGGACTTGTTGAAGGGATTATGTGTCCTCCCTGGCCTGGGAAAGCATTAGGGTCAAGCTTGAGAGTGTTGGAATACATGAATTTACTTCAACTTTATTGTTTTCCATTCTGAAGAAACCTTGGAGCAATTTTCCACCAAAAGTTTTGAAACTGAAAATAATTTATTACTTTGTGAAATTCAGATCAACACATGGATTGTTTTAGACAGCAGGCAGAAAGGTGCAAAAACTGAAATAAATTTTTTTTGTTTATTTTTGTCTAGAATGCCATTCATACCTTTAAATAATAAAGTTTTAGTCACTTTAGCACAACATGCAGGTTGCTAATGTTGAATGACTTTAATGATCTGAATTTGACCAGCTGCACCATGATTTAAAAGATCCCTGTAATGAAAAGAAGCCATTATTTATGTTGTTATCCATTCACGCGGTCACGTTAGAGAGGATAACCCCGAACAGCTACCATCTTTATCAACACACGAACTCCACTTTTTGTTAATTAAATAAATCCAATCAATCAAAAGGGTGTTGTCCAATAGTTTGTCCTGCCTGCATGCCAAAGGTCTCCGCATGTTCTAATTATGCTTTAAGCCCAAATGCCGTTCCTTCGTGTTGAGCTTGTCTCAAAGCAGTGGAAGTAATAACTACCACTCTGAATTTCCACTTTTAAACCATTTGTTTATTCTAATCAGATCTCGCCCAACCATACATGTCACACTAAGTTCTTTTTATGAAAATAATGGCTCATGATGTTTAAATAACTAAAAGTTCCTGGAGTTTGAAAGCACAAGGTATGATTTGTTACGTCTTGTTTTGCCAGTATGTGCCACAGATGGACTGGACTGAGGCCACTTCAGCTCCTTTTGTTCATGAAATTAATTAATTGGCCTAGTAGATGTTTTGAAATCAGTTTCATGGAAAATGTTTGCAATGCGGCAGAATTTCTTAATTTTTGGGGGGTCAGTAACCTTTTTATTATTAATTTACTTGATTATGCTTGATTCAGACAAAATGAATGATTTGGGTTTTTTTTTTGTGGGGGGGGGGGGGTTAAAACGTTTTAAATTGTAAATAAGAAAATCCCTTTATAAAAGATTTTACAAAAGCTTGGATACTTGGTCTGTGCGGCTTGGAACACTCAGAACATCTTATTTCATGTTTCTTCATATTTTTATTAAAAGAAAAAATAATATATATATATTCTTTATTAAAAGAATAAAAAATAAATATATATTTTTTATTCTTTTAATAAAAACATGAAAGAAACATCAGAGTACTTCGAGTCGAAGTACTCAGAGAGTGTAAACCACCGCCAAGGCCAATTTCCCCCATCCTGCAATAGAGTTAATGCGCAAAATGAGAGATGGAAACACATTTACCACCTAAGTTCTTATGTAGCGAACATTTAAGCAGGCAGTATGCATGGGATTTCCTCGGGGGAGTCCAATGTGGGAAAAAAAAAAAAAGTCGGAGAGACTCGTCACCCGACGTTATTCATCCAGAAACTGGTCCCAGATTAAGCTCCAAAGTTTTTGTCAGTCAGATTCCACCATGTAAAACATCTATTTTATCCCCTTTTATGAGTTTTTAACGGTTTGACTATCTTTGTAAACTGCTGCTTCCTGGAACAGTCGGCTCTGGAAGCAGGTTGTCTTTTTTTTCTTTTTGAAGTGAGTGAAGCAAAATGCAGCGTCTGAGCGCTTTCAGCACAAACACTCCCGCGAACTTCTGACCAGTCATACGATAAAGTTCTTATGTGGAGGGGGTACCTAACATGGTTGGTCAGCTGTTCCCCCTGTCCGGTACCGGTCCGGTGTAACCCCGGTGATGTGCGAAATTCAGTCGGCTTGACTGCAGCGGGACACTCCCCCCGCTGTCAGTGTCTTCTGTTATTCCCGTAACGTGAAGAGAATCACATTTCTTTTTCTACGTCTCCAGACAGCAGTAACATCACCAATACTAGTTGATTACAGAATAATTACAACTTTCCCGATAGTAGACATCCTGGGATGTGTAGTCCCAGCGAGTTTGCAACTTCACTTCCTGTTTCCTACAGATATGCGTTTGATGTAATGACACTTTGCGTAGCCTGGATGATTCGCTCGAATTAAAAGAAAAATTCCTGTATCCGCATCGTGATCCGGAACATCACCAAAATTTAATGGTGTTTTGGCCTTTGGCCAATACCAACATATGATAAACATTTCATGACAATTCGTCCACAGGTTTTTGAGTAATTTTGTCAACAGACAGACAGACAGACAGACAGACAGACAGACAGACAGACAGACAGACAGACAGACAGACAGACCAAAAACAATACCTCCTCCCTTGGCGGAGGTAATAAAAAACTCCATTCATTACTTTTTATTTACCCCTTCATTTTTATTGTGCATAGTACTGTATATGCGGAACACATAAATAACTGTTTCATTCACTTAGGGTTGAGTCTGAAAAGGTCTTTGCCTTTTTTTTTTATTCCAACTGCAAAGTCTCTTTCAAAGAACAAACTAATAACTTGTGGCAGTAATATGCTCACATCTGTTCAGCTGGTTAGTTTTTATTTGGCCCAATTGTGGCCTGAAGCGGAACAAATGGTGCCAGCTGTCCCGATTCCCAAATAATATCTCCCCAAAACATACAAAAAAAAATGTTTGCACAACAACCAAGCACCTTTTCACATTGTCCAGCAACAAACCGCTGGCAACACGAAGTAGGATCTGGCAGCTAAAAAGTCTGATATTTTCAGTAGCTAAAGAAGAGGTAAAAACAGCTAAACAGGAAGTAAATGTTGGATTTATTTAAGTTCAACCTGATCCATGACCCCAACTGAACTCTGGGATTTCTCAAGTACAGTGGTTCCAAAAATGATGGGAATATTTAGGAAAACGCCCACAGCAGAAACAGCTGATCACTCTACGCTACGTCAGAACTTATAGTGCAAACATGTTTCAATCTCCTCTTCTGCGCATTAACTCCTTTTTCGGAAAATCCAAAGACCACCTCAAGTGACAAAACTTTTTTTGCCAAATTAAATTTTCTTTTTCAAGATTTTGCCATTTGCATTAAACTTTTTTAATGCAATACTTCAAGATGTGCATAAAAACATAATATAAACACAGCTACTTAGTTTTTGTTCTGTATTTGTTGAATTGTTTTTCTGTTTCTTGTTTAAAAGATTTACTTGTTTGTGGTATTTTATCCCAATTTTTCTTCCTTTTCCAACTTGTTTCTCTGCTGAATCACATTAATAAATTGTTACCTTATAAATACCTGAAGATTGGTTTTATTTTTAAGCCTTGTTGCCATAATTGATGGTCTTTGTTCACTTTGAGCTTCTCGTTCAGCCAAAACTTAATTTTGGCTGTTTTCCTGCATTTAACCCCTTCCTGCTTTTGCACATCTGGAAGTCAAGCTCTCTTTTCCAAGTGATTTAGTAGCAGAAAGATAAATTTAGCTGGTTATTAGTTTAGCAGGCAGGTAAGGGATCAATAAAATTTTACCAAATGTGGATTTTGCGTTTTGAAGCTCTGAATAGGGACAAAAATAAAGTTTGTTGGTTTAGTTTCAAAGCAGACCATCACAAGTCACTGCTTTCCACCCAAATTAGCTTTCAATATATTTACTTTATTGTTTTCCTTTTCACACACACTTCATTGTTTATCCAAGCACAGCAGCTTGCCCACAAATCTTTTCCAAATCCAGTGTGAGCCGCTACATGAAGCACAAACTCTGCAGCTTCTAAGCTTCCAAGAGCTTGTAGCATGAGATGAAAAGGCTTCATCCTCTCCCTTGCGCCAAATTTGCAACTGTAAACTATTGGGAAATGCAATTTTGCAATTGGGAAACATGAACTCATTTTTCATTTTGACAACATACATATTTTTACAGGTAATTGAATCTGAAAAAGACCACAAACAGATTGTACTTGCATGTTTAAGATGTTTAATGAGCAGAGCGATTATTTTTGAAGAATTGGGAAAAGACTGATTTAAATGTCCTTTTTTATGGTTCAGTTGAATTATGGCCAGTTTTACATTTTCTTTTTTCTTTTCTTTTTTGTTTAGTTTTTATTACTTGAACCTTAGTAAGAACTTTATGGCTGCATTCTTTACATCAACCTGGGAGCTGCCAATCAAGCCCAGACTGATTGAAGCAGGCAGGAGAACTGAGAACACCAGTGTGGCAGCATTCAATAACCCACTTTATAGTCTAATAAACTTCTTTTAAGATTGGCAGCTAAAAAAAGTTATTCCAGCGACTGTAATTTAGAGCTGATTATAGACATTTCCCACTTTGCATTGCATTTTATAGCTTTGACACGGAAGGAGTTTTCCCGTCTTATTGTATATATTTTGATTTGATGTATTTTCACATGACAGCTGAGCTACTTCCATTACATCTAATAGCAATCCATTCACCGAGAAAGACTAATGTTTTGTAAAACAAATTTTAAACTTCAGGAAGAGTTTTATATATATATTTATAGGATTTTTCCCCCCATTTGAGAATGTGATAATTATTCTTTCATGTCAGAAATTGTTTAGTTATTATAGTTGATGAAACAACTCACCAGTGGCGGCTGGTGGATTTTTCTCCAGTGGGGGCTACAACTCCACAATAGACGTATCTCAAAAAGCAATGAAACTTGTACTAAGTTGTATCTCGCCGGTGTATTTATTAAATAAATTAAAATAATAAAAAAGAATTACAATGTCAAGTAGTGTTATTATTTTTTTTATTTACATAAATTTTGCTCTTCTGTAACTGAGAAGCAAATTTCTTCATGACTCTGGTTAAAGTCAGGGATGTTTTAACCA
>JAUBOC010000071.1:9636234-9646977 GCA_032275365.1 Anablepsoides cearensis
TATATATTTATCGATTTTTCTGCACAGCCCTAAAAATTAGCCATCTAAGACATTACTCAAGACGTAAAGAAGTATTTGGTAAAAAGGCTACTTGAATGAGTAACTGATCATAACATCTAATATTGTATTTTAAAATCGAATGGACAAAAAAATAGAATTTTATGTGCAAATTTTATACAAATAAATAACAAAAACTAACACTTAATAATATATTCTAATTGTTGTCTAATTGTAACTATATGTACTGATAACAATATATTCACTTGGCCTCCAAATTCAGCAGATAGAAAATAGTATTAAAAACTTGTGTATAAACATAAACTGTATGTGTTTTTCTGGTTAAAACATTTGTTCTTCACTCAGTGAAGTTACTTACGGTGGGTAGAGTATTCAGAAATTTTACTCCAGTAAAAGTAGGGATACCTCATAATATTACTCAAGTATGATGCAGTAAAACTACTCCTAAAATATATTTCTTTCCAAAAAGTTACTCGAGTAAATGTAACTGAGTAAATCAAGCTAACCTACTCACCTTTGTAAAACCAAGACAGGAGAAATCAAACTTTATGGAGTCTGGCTGGTTTTAATAATAAACAGGAGACTCATAAAACTGTATCAAACTGAACATCTTCTGATGATCAGCTAAAAGCTTTAAAGTAAAGCAAGCACAGGAGCAAACATCTATTACTCTGAATTTCTAAAATATAAGGTATAAACTCCTTTATTGTGTCACCGTGAGCTTAAAGTTTAAGACTCCGTCAACAAGCTGCACGGCTCAACTCCTCTGAAAGGATCACCTGCTCATTCTGCCCTCTTTTTCCGCTGAAAACAACTTTGAGTGTTTACAATCAAGCTCAGATTTCACTGCGTTGCTGTTGTTGTTAACTAAATTACAAACAGCCCCATTGCAATTTATGACTGCCTTTAAAAAAAAGTGGATAACAGAAGAACCTGAGATGCACATGTCTGCAGAGGCTTTGTTTTGTTGCAGCTTCACCAGGCGTACTGTTGTGCGAGTCAACTCTAGAAATTAATAAAGTAGTAAATTAACAGGGGGAGGGATTATGATTTGTCAACAATATTGACACTTTTGTTCTTTATGAAACAGCAGATTGTTTTGGCAAAACCTATTTACATTTTATTTATCCATAGTAATTATATTCTCACACCCTAACACCCAGCATGGCAGTAATCTGTGTGTTGATCTCTGTGCTCCTGCTGACCTCACACTCCCACAGTTCAAATGAAGCAGTTATAATCCTCTATCAAAAAAAAGAAAGTTTGATTCATAGTGCCAGACATCTTGGGCTGATTCTTAGAAAAATCTGGTTGCGAGTGAAGACAAGCAAAATTCAAACCAATAAAATGAAAAACATTAAAATGAAACCCTAACGAAGGCATAAAGAGATGACTTTGTAAAATAAATTGCAACAATAAACAGGTGGGTCTTGTTAACAGAAACCCTCTTTGACATGTCATTTTAAAAAGGTAAAACATCACTGTTTATTGTTAATGGTAATTTGCCTTTTCATAATCACCATCATACATTCAAAATGTTGGCATAACTAAAATAATGGCCTGACTCAGCTGTCATAGAATAAATACATAAAATAGACAAAACAAAAATAATTAACAACAACAACAACTATTCCCAGACCAGTGTGTATTACTGTTGTGAGATCGGTTTTAACACATAAAAAGCTGTATAACTGCAGGAATGCAAAAAAACAGATAAATCCTAGAAAGAAAAAAATATAAATTTTTTTCAACCTAGATAAAATTTTTAAACTCAATTCAGTTGATGCAAAAATATTTCTCTCAAATGATTCACTTAAATCTTCTGTGCACATAGTTGTAGTTCTTAATTTTTAACACTTTATATACAAAGTATAATATTACCAAGCCATTTTACGGATATGTCTTTTTTAAAGTGAGGTTGTGTATAAAAATTGTAGGAAATTTAATATTTAACTTGTTGTACACAAAGCTTTTTGAACAACCATAATTAGGAGAAATAGAGTTTGATTTTGACTGGATTGATGAATAGGCTGAGCTAGGTTAAAATATACTTAGAACAAAAGTAAAGAAATTAGCGTTTGGTAGGTTCTTTGTTGTAATAATGCTTCTTGGCAATAAATCTTGTACCGTTGGAAAGTCTGTTAATTCCCTTTTAAAATGGTGCCACATTTGTAAGGAACATGGGTTTTTGGGATGAGAAGTAGAGCTGAGTATGTGGGTTGTACACTTGAAAAAGTAGCCAAATCTTGGCCAGCTTAGACATCTCTAGATTTTTAAGCCGTCTAAAACATAATGTGACAGGGTCTTAAGTTTAGATTACTGCTGTCCCCAAACAACTCATAACTCTTAACTGGAGTTATTTTAGGACAAATCCGCTTCGGTTTTGGCCACACTCAGGCTAATTTCTCATCAACCCAAGCAGCAAATGTTATTTTTTCAAATTTAGATCATTTTAAAAAACTATCTACAACAGGTAAGATATTTATTGTTTATAACCTTTCCACAGACACATTACTGCACTTTAAACAATCTTAATTAATCTATTAAATATGAAATAATGATAGTAAACATTAATTTCACATTAATTTGTGGTTTCAGTAATAACAGTGGGAAAGATCTTCTTTGAAAAAATATTTTTATAACTTAAGAGATGAAAAGTGGAGTTCATGTGATCATAGCAGGGTGATGATATTTTGGCTGAAACCGATGGTCATTCCTCAAATGTTGATATAACAACGAATTGAGTATAAATTTAAAATCTCACTTCATCTGTCTAAAGTCCTGTTGACAGTTTTGGATAAGAGAAAACTATTCCACATTACTTGTTCCAGATCTTGACTCAAAATATTTGTTTTGGTAAAGAAACACTTGTTTTTTTTCTGGTGATGCAGTGGTCTCCAAACAACCTCCCACTTGGCCAAACTGATTGGACGCTGGCCAAACCAAAAGTTCAGCAAAAGGAAAGTTTCAGCTAAATGGAGGGATGGGAGCATTTTAAAAAATGTCAGTGACAGAAATTAAAAGGCTGATAAAGCAAAAGGCAAGAGCTTGTCAAAGCTCGTTTTGTGGATTTGGCTGCATTTAAGCCAGAGGTCAAGACCCCCCCCCCCCCCCCAATATGCCTGAATTAGGGAGATTATAGATGAGGATCTGATAGAACCAGTGTGCTGTGAGACAACCCAAGAAGACAGCTTATGTTAAGGTAAAACGCAAGAGATGTCTTATTTACCGTATATATATTAAAAATAAAAATAATTTTAAAAGAAAAACAAGGAGCAAAAGCTGGTCAAGTCAAGTCAAACAAGTGCCTCAACATTTACAGGATCCTTGTTAAACACATGTTGCTGTTTTAGTCCCTTCATAAAAGTAATTTATATGGTAAAATAATATAATAATTTAGATTTTACATTTTGGTGAATAAATTTGTCTTCATTCAAAGTCATTCAAAGGAATTAACATTTTTAAAAAACTGTTACTTTTTACTTTTTAAAATGCATATTTTATTGTTTCTCTGACATAACAAAGAAAAATATGAAACAAAAACAATTATTACTGGCATTTAGAAGCTACAGCGGCCACCCCACTCAACCACCCCATTCCAAGGGAAGTGAGATGATTGGTCAGCTCTACAGGCCAGAACAGGAAGCACTCATTCTTCTGTCAGTTCTCCTGGTGTTCATGCTTGAGTTAATGGTTAGGAAGTAGGAATGCTAAAGTTCTAGAAAGCGATAAACTTGGTACACGCCCAAAAGAGCAGGATGACTCAACAACATTCTTCTGTAGTTTTGAGCCAACAACTAAACACACTGATCTGCTTTGCTCTGTGAATGGTTAACAGAAGAGATGAGAGACGATCAACTTGTTTTTTTCTTACCAGAGAGGAGAAACTAAAGACTGATACAACCAGACAAAACACTGTTTTCACTGCAACACTTTCATGAACAACTGCTGTTCCTTCTAATATTTTTTATAGTCTGTTTTATTTGTTATTTTAAAGCTGAAACTTCACAACTTCAACATTTTTGTTTTAGTAATAATAATGTGCGCCAGTCAAATATACGAGGAGCCACTGGACATCTGGTTGTACCTGTCGGGCCCTGTGGCTCGTCTCAATGCCATGCTTCCTCAGGCAGGCCAGACCGCGGGTGTCCGGTAAGCTGCCTGTATTCCAGTCAGATGTGGCCCCACTGTCTATGACCCACTGCAACAGAACACAAAAAGGGGGCGCTAGCTACTGCTAAGAAGTGTGTGTGGTCGTACCTGCCTGGCCACATGCCTCATGGGCACATTATGCCTCTTCATGCAGGCTTGACCACGGTAGTCTGGAGGGTTTCCTATCTCATAGGTGGAGGTAGCAGCACTGTCTATCCTCCACTAGGCAGAGCAGACATGGGGAACAATAACAGCAAAATTGACACAACTGAATAAAAGGTGCTGTTTGTTTAGCACTTGCCGCACATTAGTGAACTCATTGGGACTGATTAATAAATTACAATAGATACATTTATGAGTATTTACTACTTACTGCGCTAATAGTACAGAATATATATCTCATATCACATAACACTAAAACAAGAACTGAGAAAATAATTAAAATTAAATTTATATTTTATCATTTACAACAATGTATCCATTATTTTATCTTTAATACAGAACACAATTCACTATATTTGTTATTTTAAAATGTTGTACTTGCTTAGGAAATGGATCATTATAAACATTTTCACTGTGGTAAAAAAATAAATATAAGCTGAAAATGATATTACCTTATCGACAACGCCAGCATCTGATGCCATCTTTCTAAAGACAGCTTCAGCAATGGGTGACCTGCAGATGTTACCTGTTCAAAAATACAAATATTACTGGAATATTCCAAAAACACACACAAAAAAATGCTATTATAAAAGTGATACTGTAACAAAGCTTGCTTACAAAAGTGTAAAATTAGATAATGATTTATGATGTTTTCATAAAATTAATCATTACATCATAAAAAACAAAATAATTATGTTATTTGTAATGTTTATTAAATGAAATTTATTAGAGGGCATTTACAGACACTGGGCAATTTTACATCGAGCTACTAACCTACAATAAGTGATCCATAAAATAGAATTAACTTGGATCTGGCTTGTATTACTAAAATCACCTATTTCTGTTAGATCTGTATTAATTCTGTTAAATAAATCTGATTAATCTACTTCTATTTTTTGATATACTTTTACTTTCTTATTTTATCTGAAACCTGAGTAGAATATTCTAACTGCATTACATTAACGTTTATTACCAATTTGGTACAATTAACTTAGTCTGAAATATTTCTTTCAGCGTTGGTTTCTAATTTAATTATAAAATTTACTTCAAAACCGGCTTTTGGTTTTCTTCGTAGACATTTGAGGCGTTTATACAAAATAAGAAAACCCGACCTTTTTAGATATTCAGTTAGCGTGTCTTACTTGTAACCATGTCAAAAAAAGCTCGTTTATTTAAATCAAACAAAAGTTAATGTGCGTTTTGCTATAAGAAAGTGGCCCGGGTTATCAAGTTCACCAGAACACCGGCAGAGGTTAGCTAGCTAAAGAACTCAAGCTAACTCTCCTAAAAATAAAAAAATAAAAACAACAACATACCAATTAATAAAAAGCTACCAATTTGTTATAAGTTTGATATACAATAATTGTTTAAAATATTCTCATTATAAGGTATTTTTCAAAACATTTCCTACCCAAACAAACGAATAAAACCGAGTTAGACGCCATGTTGATTCTAATGGGTCCTAGATGACGTCAACTTTGGCGACTAACTGCTGCCTGAACAAAATACAGCATGATGAGCACGGTTTTTAAATTGTCTCCAAACTTCTCCAAGCCCTGAGAAATAGATTAAACTAAACAAATATGTTCACGAGATAAAATAAACAACTATCTGCACGGGATTTACTTGGAAACTGACTTTTTTTAGGTAAAACGGAAGGCAAATTTGGTTTAGAAAAATATATAGGGTAACTGGGGGGTAAAAAACAAACAGACATTCCCAAAAGACATAAAGCACTGGGGCACAGCAAGAATCCAGTTGTTCAAATAGTAATAACAGTTTCAAGTTCATTTCTCATTTGCAACCTGCAGATACATGAGATCAAGTATCACGCTGCACAATTATGGAATACCATCGACTCTATGAAAGCCTTGATTCAGCTATCCAAGAAAAAAAAAAACTCTCAGTCATTTAGTCGCCTTTTATCTGCAAACCTCTGTAGGAACAGCTGTAAACTAACGCTGCTGAGCTTTTCTTGGAAGAAAATGATTAAAATATGTTATGACTAGATCAAATATCAAAACATTGTCTGCTTATTACCTTTTTTAATAACCTGTTGCTCATATTTGTCCTTTTTAACACTCAAATACAAAATAATATTTTTTCTGATAATCTTTTTATGAAAGTTACTTTTAAACTATTTATTTTAATTAAACACAATAACCAAACATCGCTTTGTGACTTCCTTGTTGCAATAGTTTATTTCTTTGTACCAGTCCCTTCATTAAAAGCTGATGTGACTGTGTGTGTTTTCATCCCTCTATTTGATGATTTTATTGTTAAAGCTTTTTTTCTATAGTTTTATAGAGCTTGTTTTTTTGTTCTACTAACATTGTACACGTCTAAATTTTGGTTTCCATTTTCCATCATGTTTTTTTTATTCTAAAAAAGGTTGAAATAAATAATCTTTATAATTGTAGTGATATGGAGCTTCATGTTTTGAATTTGGTCATAAGTTTCCCCAGGCCCCTGCTGTAACACCAGACAGGAAATTAGACTTTAATATCTGTCCCAGCAGCTGTTTGCACTTTGATTTTATGGCTATGAAACTCTGTCATAAGAGTGATTAATGCCCCATCCTTTTCCCCTATGAACCGCTTCTCTTGTGTTTCATGTTTCTTCCTTTGTTTAAGTTTGTAAGACTAATTGCAGGAGGAAAAACAGATTGCTGCAAGACCACACAAATAACCCTCTTAACAAGTTCTGCAGGAATCACCACTGTTAAAGCCGCCAGTTAACTTGGGGTAGCCATCTTGAATTGGGTTGACTCCAAAAGCTACAGATGTATATTTAGGTCTGATGATTACTCTTAGCAGGGATAAATAAATGCAGACTAACACAATAATCTGTTTTAACACCACATTTTTAATCAGGCACTGTTTTCTGTGATTTAGGCGTTAACGCCACTTGAGTCAAAACGCTCATCCTAATTATTTATATTGGATTTATTTCATTTTATTATTTAGCATTTGTCACATTCTTTTTATGTAGAAACATTAAGATGCAAAGACACGACCAAAGCTTATAAATCAAAGAACAATGCGAACAGTCTGATAATTAAAAAAAAAAGAATCTATTTATAGCAGCCGACATTTTAATAAGTACAACAGACACGACTAATCAAAGCTTCCCGCTGCCTCTGAGCTATCTGATTAAAAGAAAAAATTAGGTCCTTCAATAAATCTTGTTAAGTACCCTGTCCCTTATAAACATTCTTATGTGCCACCTCAAAGTTTGAGCTTGTTTGCAGGTGAATCATGGTCATAAACTTAATTATGACTAATGCATGTGTCTTTTATTCTAAAAAACATGTTTTTTGTATGATGTCAGAGAATAAAACTTTATCCCTACAAAGAAAGACTACACTGCAGATTTTGACAAAGACACTTTTCATTCTTTGGCTTTTTGTCCATATAATAAATTAGAAAAATTAGGAAACCTGTTTGCAGAATGAAAAAAAAAAAAGGCCCAGTTCTACCAGCGTGATACTGATGCAGGTTAAATAAGCCCACAGCAGGAAGAGGGGTTCAAAATGGATCCATGCTGTTTCTCTGCTGTTGCGTGTAAAACACAACTTTAAGTGGGATTTAAAAGTTCTCACTTTTCCGGTGCTATGGAGCCATTTCTCAGCAGATCTTAATGAGAGCTACATTCCACTCCACACCCGCTGGTTATCTGTGGAAAATGTGTAAAAACACAACATCCTCATAGTGACAATCTTTCAATTATGTGTTAAAATACCTGTGAAATGGGTCTATTTACTCATTCCTACACTCTTAAAGTCAAAAAGGGATGAAACTAGCGTAAACAAACTCCTGGAAATATAAAATTTCAAGTGTTGATTGTAAAACTGTGACTAAGGTCACTTTTTAGATGAGTCAGCAAAAAACACTGAACCCATTGTAGTTTTATGCCAATCATTTATTAGTTTCAAGAGCACTGCAACAGTTTTTTTTACACCTGCAGCTCTTTTCTGACAGCAAATTGCAAATTGACAGCAAAAATTATTATTATTATTATTATTATTATTATTATTAATTTTATTATAAATTTTATTATTGATATATTTATTAGTTGAGTAATTGTTTTTCATAAACAGTTATACTCACCTTTACTTTACCAGGTAAAGCTTGCTGAGATTTAAAATTTCTTGTTCAAGAGAAACCTGTGCTAGAATGGAAGCAGCACACAGACATAACCACAAATATCAACAAACGTTTATAGTAAATACATCAGAAAAACAACAACCTTAAGACAGTTTAGGATGGAAACCAGAAAATCCTTCAATTTGATCAAAATGTAAAGACAGAACTTGTTATGTTTCAGCAACAACAGCTGAAGTGAAGCCCTAAAGAGGCAAACACACACACACACACACAAAAAAAAACTAATGAATAAAAAATGTCTCGATGTGGGAGATATGAGAACCAAACTATTTAATTCCAGCTGCAATTTACTAAAAGTACTTGGATCAAAGAGGAGCTGATACTGAACCGAGTCATGACTTCATAGCAGCTGTAGGCTTTTTATTCTGGTTCTTGGATTTTTAGACACAACTAACTCATATGTTTAGCCTGATTCATCAGCTTGTTTGTTGGAGGAACTGATTAAACGAGGAAAAGGTGACAGACTGGAGACACGACAACAGCTCAAAGATGCTCAAGTGGCCCTGTTGAAGAACATGCTGCATGAAGATCACTTAAAATAATTGCATTTTGAGTCTATTTCTATAAAACTTTATTATTTTACTTAAAACTTCCATGTTTGATTGACTGATGTGTAACTTTCTGTTTATTTTCTGCACAAGACAAGAACAAAACGTGTTAACATTCAAGCATTTATTAATAAGCTGCAGAAGGCTTAATGTCTGGGACCTTCCTTTGTCTATTCCATTGTTGTGAATGAAAATAAGTAGTAACCGTTTTCTGGTTCCAACTAATAAAACCGACATTTCTTCATGAATAAATCCATCAGCGAAACTACAAAGAAAAACCAAATCCAGCAGAGAGGCCAAACATGACTGAGGCTAATGGGCATGAGATGCAATAAACCACCATTTTAATGGAGTTCCTCTGGGGATTTCCTGCACTGCCTTCATTCAAAAGTGCAGAGTATTTGAGTTATTTTATCATAAAATATAAAGATCTGATGTTTTGATCAAGTGGCTTGCACAGCATTAAATTAAAAATACATTAAAACTAGCATTCCTTTAGTGTCAGAGTTTTAAACAACGATGTCTGTTAAAACTCAGAGAACACGAATGAATCTCAGCTACTGCAACTATTTTTCTGTATTTGAATTATAGCCATTTTACAAATTGCCAACATTGATTCGTTTTGATGGGGAAACTCAGGAAGTTAATCAGCTGCAGATGTAAAACCACTGACAACTTTCTAAGAGTTTCATTAACAAATATCAACTGATTAATGATTTATGCAAAAACTTAAAGTGTGACATGCATCTTTATATTTAGGAAACTTGGCGTAAAACACAGGATTTTGCCCATTTTGTCACATAACTGGCTTATTTTCTTTTGTACTTTGGTCAGCCAAAATAAAACAGGAAGTGACATCAAAGGGGAACCCTTTAACATAAAAACTCTCTCTTTGTTTATTAAAACAATATTATTTGAGCTCTGACTTTTCATCTCTAACTGATAGTGACTCAAAATGATCAGAAGAAACATCAGGTTCTTCTCTACTGTCTGTGTTCACAACCATTGTGACACTGCTCTGTTCACGTGCAGACAATCCCCTTTGACATCACTTCCTGTCACTTCACACTCAAATACCTCAACAACTGTTCATCTCAGCGGCGTGAATTTATTTTTGCACTATTATTCATGTTATCTTTGCACAAATGCATTATTACAAAAGTTGGATGTCACAGATGCTTTAATGCCCCAGTTTTAAACAAGGATCTTACTCAATTTATTACTGCTCAGAGAATGTGTTGAGGATGACTCTCAGTTACTACCATACCAAATTTTAGCTTAAAGTGTGTTCAGCTGACCAAGCTATGGACATTTTTGTGTTTCTTATGACACTTAATAAGTGAATGTCAAACTTTCTAAAAGTGTACAAAAAATGTGAGCCACCGCATTGGCTGCTAGCGTAATCATAAAAAAATAATAGATGTTTACTACAAATATAATCCAAAGCAATCTGGTTCTAAGTATGGCACAACATGGCAGCATATCACTGTGTCAACATGTGTATTTGTAGGACAAACAACACGCTTTATTTAAAGTGCCTGTGACATGCCTGTCCTTCAAATACAAAAAGTCAAAGAAAACTGTCATAATACACATGATTTTACCCTTTTTGGTCACATGACTGGCCTATTTTCTTTTAAATTTGGCTCAGCCAAAGTGAAACAGGAAGTGACATCAAAGGGGAACTCATTATTAAA
>JAUBOC010000071.1:9665264-9676606 GCA_032275365.1 Anablepsoides cearensis
CCTTTGGCCAATACCCACATGTGGTAAAAATTCCATGACAATCCGTCCACAAGTTTTTGAGTAATTTTGTCCACAGAACGGAGGAACGACAGACAGACAGACAGACAGACAGACAGACAGACGCAACCGAAAACATTACCTCCTCCCTTGGCGGAGGTAACAAACAATAGTTGGTCAGTATTTTATGGCATTTTGATTGTTTGTGTTTCTGATTTGTCTTTTTGAATCTGGTCTCCAGTCTTAGAGGACCAGTACAATCCACGTCTTGTTAAGGAGCTTCTGCAGGACCTGAGCTCCACGCTCCACAGTCTGACCATCCATGTTGGCAGGTGTGTCCTTGTGGGCAACGTGAACATCTGGCTGTGCCGCTTGGAGACTATTGTGAAATGGCAGCAAGAGCTCAACAACATGCAGATCCCCAAGGTAAAAAAGCTATTTAAATTCTTTATTTATTTTTTTGCCTTAAACCACTTGCTTGTGTTTTCCAGAAAGTGCTGTTAAAAACAAACAAAAAGGTCTTCCCCAAACATTTTGCCTTCACTTGTGCACTAAACCTAAACTGAAGGAGAAATGATTCCACATCTGTTCTGTTTAATAGAAGAGTTATTTTATCTGTGCTCAGATTGCCTTATTCCTTGTTTTCTCAGCAAATGTGCACGGGTATTTCGTTCAGTGACTTGCCACTACACATGCAGAGCAAAATCCTCTGTAAGTTATCGGACGGCTGCGACATTGTAAACCTGGGACAGGCCACGCCCACGCTGCACATCCTCAGCGAGAACAGGACGCTGTGGAAGAAGCTGTGCCACTTTCACTTTTCAGACAAACCGGTGAGAAAGTGACAAGTTTGGTTGTGGCTGAAAATGGCATTTTAATATTTACTTGTTTTATTTATTTAAAATGTTCACTGGAAGTTATGTTTTACTCTTGTAAAGAAGACTGCCTGGTAAGAAAGAAGGAAAAGTTCATATTGACCACTAGAGGGCAGAGTTGTACCATAATACACAAAGCTTCCTCACACATACTTACATATGAGCAGCCAGAATGGTGTTCATCTAATTACACTCTGCTCCACTTTTACTTACAGTTTTCTCTCCTGTGGTTTAATTGATTGTTTTATTTTTTTCCTTTTCTGCATTTATAGTTCTGCAGGAATCTGGTTCTAGCGAAGAACGACAACGTGGACTGGAAGCTGATGTATTTCACCCTGCAGAAGCACTACCCCATGAAGGAGCAGTACGGCGACACGTTGCACTTTTGCAAACACTGTAGCATCCTCTTCTGGAAGGTAAATGACTGCATTTGCACAATCTGTGAATGGGTTTCAACAAATAGTGGGATGTTGTGGCATGTCAGGAAAACCTCAAAATATGTTTGAATATAAGAAACCCGTCAAAAACTTATTTGTATTTTGGCAACATGTTTTTGAAACTTGTCAATTTACCACTTTGTTTACCCTTAGTTTAAAAAAAACCTCTTATGAGCTTCTAAAAAAGGTTGAAATTGTTTATATTTAATTTGAACTGTTTGCACATCACATATCAGCCTTGTGCCAGAACACTTTATGTTGTTTTTGCTGATAAGACAGAGTGTATTGATTAGGTTTGCACTACCAGGGAAAGTCTGAAAGCAAATCTTTAGGGTAAAAAAAGACAAAATTATAAATGGTGTTATATATGTAATAATAAAATAACATTTAGTAGTAGAAGTAAAAGTATACAACTCTTTTGTTCTATTCAATACATTATTTTGTTAATTGTTGAGTTACACTAATCAGATTTCATGAACTCGTGCTCACACGTATAAATGTCCAGTTTAAGCAGCTTCAAGATGAATAAAATGTTTTGGATTAGTGCAGGTTGAGTAATAAACTGACCCAGTTTGTCGTTCCTCCTCGGCTGGTTCCTGTTAACGCTGCCTCCTCTCCTTTCCTTCCTGCCTCTTTCCTGGTTTCCTTCTCTCTGATTCCTTAAGGATCGCCATGTGGCTTTGTTACTCAAGGTACTTTGTGTTCCGTCTTTACTCGCCTGTTCCGTTCTCCGCCGAGCTGTTAATTTGTGTGTCGTACCGCGTTCAGGTTTCACTCGACGTTGTCACGTTTTGTCCCAAGTGTTTAATAAACAGTGACATTCTTTCCACTGACTTTTTTTTTTTTAATCTTTGCGCATGACTTGTTTTTGTCAGATCTTTGTCAATAAAAAAACTCTTTTTATCTAACACAAACATTAAGACGTACGTTTCTGTCTGTAAATCGTCACAAAATGTTTCCACCATCCATCACCAGATTTATGTTTAGTTTGGTCATATTTCTCTTTCACAGTTACTGGTTAGTTGCGGACAAGAGTTGCTTTAAACCAAATACATACCTTTCAAATCACATTATTTGTCATATTCAGACAACACAAACGTGACCCATCACATCAAACAGGATTAGGACAAATTTGGTCAAAATTACCTCGGCACATTTTCAGATTACTGCTTTTTAAGCTACATCCTGATATCATAATGTGTCTTTTTAATCACGATGAAATATTAATATTCTGTCTGAATCCTATTTTTAGGTTATACTAATGAGGAAACTTCAAATAGTATTTGGATGTTAGGATTTTCACAGAAACAAAAACTATTTCTCAAAGAAAATATAAAAAAATTGAAGGCGTTTTGGCACAAAAATCCTGTTTTTTGTTGCTGCTGCTCCAAAAAGTGCTTCAGAGTTCATTCAAATGATTCATTGATAAGGAAGGCATTTATTCATTTTTTTTTGACTACATTTAATAATCGCATCCGTTTCAATCAAAACACATCGATTTATTTCTCCACATACAGTAGAGACTTAATCCTTGGTTTAATGTGATGGGTCACATATATTTTGTCTAGTAAAATGTAACCGTATCACGATACCAAAAGATCAACATCACAAGGATAGACAGGAGAAACAATAAATATATAGATAATTTGTACGGTTATTTTGTTTGCAAGCATTAATTCATTCAAATGATTAAGTGTAATACAAACTTCAGCTTCTGAAGGGCAGTATTATTTTTAATTTTATGTCCTGATGCCCGCTGATATTTCCTGTTTAGTCTAATTAATCTGTGCCGATGGGTTTTTTACCTGTTGCAGGTGGTTACACTGTGTATTTGAGTAGATTTCTTTGTTTTGTTCACTAAATCAAACCTGAAACCAATACCAATCTGGTCTCTAAGGTTAGCAACTCTGTTACTGATAATTCACCAAAAGAGTTGGTTTCCATCCATCCATCATTTATACCCGCTTCTTCCTTTAAGGGTCACTGGGGCCCATATCCAGCAGTCACATATTTTTAATCCACTAAACAGACTGAGTCAACAAGCATCTAAACCCCTTCATTCTTTTGCAATGAAGGGGTTTGTTATTGTTTGTTATTGTGTCAGTCCTCTCTATTAGCTGATGTTTTGTGGTTCCATTTTCAAAACTTTTTGTTCATTTTTTTTCTCTCAGGACTTTGGCCACCCGTGCACAGCCAACGATCCGGACAGCTGCCTGATGCCCATTTCTCCGCAGCACTTTATCGACCTCTTCAGATTTTAAATCCTCCGTGATGGTGTCGAATCTAAAAGTCTGTTTACTCTCAATCCCATGCCAAGCCTGTGGACTGTTTTACTCAAAAAATAAGGGCTTTAATTGGATAAAAGGTTCTTGTTTTTTTTTGTTGTCTATTTTTTTTTTTTTCAGCGCACAAAACAAAATGTTGGTAAACATAAAAAGGAACTTTTGTTTTTCTGCACTAACGTTTGTCTTTAGACAGAAAAAAAAAAGCTTCTCCCTTGAAAGGGAATATGTAAGTGTGCAATATAAATATATTGAAAGGATTTAATGTTTTAACATGTTTTTGCACGTTCAGGTGATTGATAGGTGGTTGGATGTAATAAAGTTTTAAAGGAATGGAAATTAATGTTAACTGAAAACGAAGGATTTGTTAAATATTTATTTGAAAAGTTAACCTGGATTACGATCCGTTTGGTTTTGGTGGCATTTTTCTGCTTGTTTGTCATGTTTTCCCCTGTTTACAAACTAATTGTTGTCCTTCGTCAGTTCCTGTTGTGCTGTTTGTACGTCGATTATGTCGGCACTAAAAATTAGCGTTACGCTCCATTAGCTGTACAAGTTTTTCTACTTTTGTCAGAAGTGTAAAGTAACAAAAAAAAAAAGGAAAATGTCAATGATTAAGTCAGAAGATTTTGTAACCCTCTTCCAACTTTTGTAATATCCCTTTACTGGTTCATGCTCTGGATGGTACTATTCTAACTTTTATTGGGCAAAAAAAATAGCTATGAAATAAATACTTAAAACTGTTTTTTTGTTGAATATTTCTGTTAGTACTGTCGTAACACTTGTAGATTTGAATAATTTAGTTAATTTTAAATAATACAGAGTATCATAACAGCTTGATCTAAAAGAATTGGACGTGAGGAAACACAAAGTATGAGTTATTAGTCATCTGATCAAATATTTATATTTATATTGTGTGGAAAGGATTTTTGACTGATGTTTTAATTATACAATTAAATGCCTTGTATTTCCTGAAGTAGATGCCCTTTGGGCCAGTTTTAAACTGATTCGTCATCGAAAATGTATGTCAAACCAAGTTTTGACCTTTAAAGGGGGGTATTATTCAAATCATGTCAGGTTATTCCATCATCAAACACATACCAGTGTTGCTTTGACTCATTCATGCATGTTTGAGAAATACTTGAGTCTTCTGTAGCCATGTATGCTTGCTGGTACAAAGCACCGCCTATTTACACAAAGCTCCTCCCTGGAGCTCAATCTGCAACAAAGCTCCCGCCCCACAGAGCATCTCTCCCCTGAAGCACTGTTGTGAAGATGTGCTGGAAGCGGGAGGAGGTTCTTAAAGAGACAGAGGCCAATTTCAAGGTGTTTAGATAGGCTACATTCACACTGCAGGTCTTAAAATTCAGTTCTGATTTTTTGAAAAAAATCTGGATGGAAAAATAAAAGTAAAAAGAAGCAACTGTTTTGGAGCTGTAAATGCATGGAGCTACAGATTTAAACAGCGTGAGGTTAGTGTTTTTATCGAACATCGGCCATTCAGACTGCAGTCACTTTGAAAAACATCAGATATGTATTTGATTCAGTACCACATACTGAAAAGTTCTGGGTCGGATTAAAAAAAAAATCAGATTTGTCGCGACTCGCGATCAGACTGTCAAAAAAAATCAGATATGGGTTGCATGCGGCATAAAAATTGAATTTGGGTCACAATTGCCTGCAGTGTGAACGTAGCCATTAATATGATGCAAAGACAAATTTTATTTTTGATAAATACAGCTTTTTCATAACTGAAGGTAACATGGTTACTTGATTGCAGTGTAGAATTGAACTAAGTGCCTGGAAAAATACAATATCGAACAAACAGGCAATTACATCAGAGCAAATCTTTATTCATCTTTAGGAAATGTGACCCAGCACTTTTAATGAACAAACACAGGACACAAGCATCACTCTGGAAGCATTATCCTAATGAAATCAATAAACAGATTAAAAAGAATGGAGCAAAGTTATGCACCTAAAAAGAAAAAAAATTCTGTTTCACCACATATACAGATATGAACTGAACACACGACACGTCAGAATAGATCATTTTAAATAATCTCAGCAGGTTTTTGTAAAGTCTGACTCTAGTTGGATGCTTATCGAATACCTGCAGCTACGTTCAAACGACGTCAGCAGATCTGTGCTGAGGGTGGTTTGGTTTGACATTCACAGCAAACAGGTGGTTACTTTAGCTCATCAAGGCACTTCACAGGTGCAGGGGAGAGGTTAGGGTCGAAATATAGACAGTTTGGCTTCTCGTTTTTTTTTAATAGCTACTCAGCATCTACTTTAACCATTTTGACTTGGTTATTTAGCTTTAATGCCATGTTACCTTACATGAGAACCACATTCTAATACTTTCTGTACAGCTGAGTCTGTCACTTGTTCACTACACTTTCCAGACACATAAAGTCTGGTTTGTCACAAGCAGTTTCATGATTGCACCACCCATCTCTGACCTTCAAGCCAAGACCTCAAACAGTTTCAAAAAGAATCTCAGATATTGAAATTTCACCTTTTCAGTTCTGCCCGTTCTTTAGCTCTCTCCAGAAGGTGCTGTATGTTTACATTAACTCCGCCCTCTCGATATGGTAGAAGTTTCCAAAGTGAAATTGTTTACACAAACTACAACTTTCTTTGGCAATATTGCTTGAACATTTCCATCAAAAATAAAAATAAAATGAATCCAGGCCTCTCTGTTCTCCATGGCTGCTGTAAAAACAGCACAACTATCGTTCTGTGAAGAAGTGGGCGGAGCTTCACCTTGGGTTGAACGGTGAGGAGCTGGACTCTGGTTTAGGTTGCTAGGTGACTTATTGTGACATCACAATAACGTGGTTTGGGAACTGAACTGTTTCCAGATACCTAAAAATACATTTAATTATTCCCAAATAATGGTTGGATGCATTTTTTTGGTGTTTGGACTCCTTTTAGAAGCAGTGAATTTAGGTGACCTTTAAAGAAAACTACCCAAGTCACTAAAATTTCCTTCAAATTCAAAAATGGTTTGCATAATATTTCAGAGTTATATAATAATAATAATAGTAATGGAGGAGGTCGTAATAATGTCAACCACTGTTTTACACATTTTCAAAGGTGTGTAAAGTACTTGGAAAAGTATACCTTAACTGTGGTTAAAATGAATTTCACTGATATGAAAAGTAGAGTAAGTCATAAAACTGCTCACAGTAATCAGGAAAATAAAAGTACTTTTACACACACTTAACCAAGTCATGTCAACATAACTTGATTAAGTACATTCAACCCTTCATTTTTTAGAGTGCATAAACAACTCTTCATGATGAGTCATATTTAAATGTGTAGCGTGTAACGAGCCGGTTAATTATAAAGTAAAGAAGTAAAAGTATCTTTTTTATGTTGTGAATGTAACGAAATTAAAATAAAAGCTACAATTTAAAAATACTTCAGATCCTCAAACAAATTATTAAAGAATTGCAATAAAGTACATGTACTTACTATACATCTCTGGCTATTCTGAAGCTTTATCAGTGAAATGAGCTAAAATCTTAATGAATTGTGGAAAGTTTGCTCACTCACATCAGTATGTTTTTCATTGAAAATCAACGGGAGGCTAAGTTGTTTTCAAGTTAGCACCTAGTGGTTGTCACTGCTATAGCATTTTAAGGCACTTCCCCATTTAATTCTTGTCTTATATAATAATAATTAGAATAATTATAGAAATTATAATTATAATTGCATGCAGAAGTTGGAATTTCCCAGTTCCAAGTCAGAAAAACCAACTGGAATGCCCTCAAAAATCAGAATACAGACACAAAAAGTCAAATATTCCTGACTGAACCCAATCCTAAATTACAACATGGCTGCTTTTGATGTAAATAGATATGTGTTTACTATGCAATCTGTTTTAGAAACATACAGTGTTGTAGAGAATGTAGAGAAATACATTAGCTTGTGTTGCTAATATTGGTTAGCCTTCTGGTTTTTGGACTTGCCATTCAGATAAGTAGTGAGTGATGTCATTCCCAGGTACAAACATCCGAGGTAAACGGGATGCTGCTAAACAGTTTATGACTACATTGCATTTTAAGAATCTAAAGCATTAAAACGGGTCTGTTCTGGAGCTACGCTACAGAAAAAGGCGAATGTTTGTAAAAACCACCATCATCTTAGGAAATGGAGGAGTCTGGAAAAGAGGTAGGTCAAAAGCTTCTATTTAAAGCCCCCCCACGCGCTCTCAGACACAATCCCTCTGCTCATCCTGCTGATGCCAGCCAGCTTGACCTTGGCACGGGACGTCCACCTCACCGCGGCTGCTGAATCGTTGGAGTCTGTCAGGTTGGCATAGCGAGAGGAGTCCTCCTCAAAACCCAGGCCACCCCACGACGGGATTTCCACTGGAATGCTAAAGGAGTCAGGGAGGGACACCGCAAACTCCCCTTTCGGACAGTTCTCCACAAGGGGTTCGTCGTTTGCGGCCTCAGTTAATTTCCCCACGTGTGGCGGCTCCCAGCCCTCCATCTTCTCCAGCTTCTTGGTCGGTGAAATTTGCCTCATCGTCATCGTGACGCTGTCCCAGAAACAGTAGCCCTTGTCCGCCTTGTCCTTCTTTTCCTTCTCGCCGTCCTTGACTTTCTTTTGAGGCCTTTGAGGAAACACAAAGAGCAGACGAGAGGTTCAAACAGTTTGTTGGCATTAGGCCGGTGGAACTGTGTGGGCCGCTGCTATTGTAACCATAAATAGGACCGACCGGCTGAGAAACTGGTGTTTATCAGACATCTCAACACTGGAGCGCTCCCCAAACAGTGAGCCGCTATGGAGGAATTCCCTTTTGTTTGTCAGGGCAAAGTGATTAATGGAGGTTTTCCTCTCCATACATGTTCCATTTCCTGAGCAGGGCTGAAAGATAACCGCTGGCAAGTGAAGCTCAGGGTTATGTTTAAACAAATACTCAAAAGTGTAAATGTTTTTATTCACACACTCGACGAGTGATGGCTGCAAAGTGTTGATATATTCACTTAATGCAAACACAATATTGTGTGACATACTGTACATGTAACAAAACCTAACAATTAACCATTACAGTTTAATATTATAAAAGATTGGATGACTGTAATTCATCTCTAATATTAAAATAATTAGTAACATTTATTTTTTTAAATATTCACATGCATACATTCCCCTTTGACATCACTTCCTGTTATTTCAGATGCAAATATCTCAACAACTGTCTTTCTGAGCAATGTGAAATTCATTTTTTAATGTGTTAATAATGTTGTCTTTTCAAAAATGCTTTCCCTTTTCTTACAAAAAAAATGATTTCGCGGGCACGTTAATTTTTCATCTACAGCAAATTGGGGTTAAAACCCCACTGTGGGTCCTAAAACTCCAAATTTTGGGTTGTTAGAGGCTTTTCAGAAATTAAATAAAGTTTAAAACTGACTGTTAAGAATGTTTCTGCTATAGTTATATATGGATAAAAACAGTTGGTTTATTAGCAATATTTGAATACTAGTTTCTGGCACCCGCTTCGGATGTTATCAACCATTACATGGACGTTATTAGCCATTATCAGTCCCATAGAATGGCTTCAGACTGTCCCGACTGTGCCACCTAGTGGGTTCTCCGTCCCATAGAATGGCTTCAGACTGTCAGCTGGTTAGTATAAAGTCACTAATCTGGTTAATATGAGGCATAAAGTCACCAAGGTTAATTTTAGAGATAATTGTAAAAATACATAAAGAAAACATAAAAAAATGTGGTTCGGATTTTTTTTTTACTCAAATAAACCAGAGATGCTAGTTGAAAAAAGGCTCATCTGGAGCAATTTTTACTAACTTTATTGGCCCTAAGCAGACTTTCTTTGCATATAGTGTCACAATTCTATCAAATATACAGTAATTTTGTATAGATTGAAACTTGAGTCCTGCAACAACACTAAACCTTTTATCGTGGCCCTAAAACAGTCTTTTTTTTTAAGTGGTAAGACATCCTTCTAAGATTCTACATTATCGCTTTGATCTTTTTGCAACATATTTGTGAATTAGTTGATTTCTTTCTGAGAATATGTTGCATTTATGAAGATTTTTTAAGCGTTTCTGAAGCTTCATGTCTGTTATGATTGGGTGAATACATGTGCCAAACTCACCCTTTCCGATCAGCCAGCTTTACTCCTGTCAACAGGAAGTGCTCGTCATCCTTAGAGGACAGCATCTTCTTCTCCCTCTTCTCCTTCTTGGACATGAGCTTTTTCACTTTGGCCTCCTGACAAAAGAATCAAAATGGAGAAAAAAAAAATATCTAAAACTTTGGCACCAAAATTATTTATCTGATCCAACTAAAGAGAGTTTTGACAGGAATAAAAAGTGACAACTGCTTATTCAGACTGATAACTGTTCAGTTTCCTGACATTCTTTCATGAGCCTTGTTGGCTTTACACACATTCCAGGGGGAGATACAACACTCCCTGTGTAACGTCTAGTCTCTCCACATCAGATTTCCTCCAAAACCTTTGCTCTTATCAGCAAGAAGAGAGCAAGTTTTGGCTTTCTTTCTCACCAGAAAATAACTCCCTAATCTCTGCTGTCAAGGTCTCGCTCTTTACTCCTCCCTACATCCTTGTCTGCCTGTGCTTTACTCTGCGTTCAGTACATAAAATAGTATTTGATTAATGGGTTTAACCCTAGTAGCCTTTCCACTGTGCGCATTTTGTTTTTGTTTTTTTGAGTTCAAAATCCTGAATACAGTAACAAAAAAGATCAGTGTTGTAGTACTAGAGACCGGTCTCAAGGAGACGGTCTCGTCGTGGACTCGCCCATATAGGTACTCGGTCTTGTCTCGGTCTCAGACATTAAGGACTCTGGATTTTATTTCAAGACCAGTCAAGACCACAACTGTGGAAATATCACTGAATTGCCACAATATTGTCCAATGTATTTGTTAACACCCTTGCTTTCATTGGATACTGAAACATACTGATTCAAATCCAAGCCTGACTCGTTGCTAATTCTGTATTTTTGGTACTGGCTACATAAATCCTAAAAAATATATTTGTAAAACAACAACCAGGAGAAAGCGTACAGTAAATTCTGCAGTTCACTGTGGGGGCTACGCTACACTTTTATTGTCCCTTAAGAAGACATGTTAGCAACGCTAGCTAGTTAATGTTAGCAATCTGCCTCTGAACTACACTTCTTTACCTGGCCCTCGCACAAAGAGATTTAGTCTGTATTAACTATACATAAGTTACCTGTGGAAAGAATATTGTATGTTTTAGGGAACTACTGTAGTTTCCGTGTTTCTGTTTTTGTGGTTTTGGTCTTGACTTGATCTCTCCCTCCCTCAGTCATGACTTGGTCCAGGCCCTAAAAGGTTTGGTCTTGTCTCGGTCTTTATAAACTCTGGTCTTGGTCTTGAGTTAGGTGGTCTTGACTACCACACTAGCTGCAACAAGCAAAACGTCTTGTTGGATATAGGGATGCACCAATATGAAAATTTCTGCCAATATCGATATCCGATATAATTATTGCTGTTATGGCCGATAACCGATATTTACCGATATTACACAAACTCACAAATTATACGTATACGCACAAATACACTTGGGTCTTTTCTTGATCCGGTAAATAACAACCAGACCTGGGCGGCTGTGGCAGAGTGGTTAGGGGAGTTGTCCTGGATGCTTAACCTCAATGCCTCTGATGTGTGTCCCATCAGTGTATGAATGTGATTGGCACTGATTAGTCTCAATAGATGATGTACATGTT
>JAUBOC010000071.1:9694582-9709726 GCA_032275365.1 Anablepsoides cearensis
AGAGAGAGAGAGAGAGAGAGAGAGACAGAGAGCGGGAGGGAGGACAGTTGACTCATGAGAAGACTTTTTTTTTAATTCAAACAAGGAAGTTTATATCTTTTTCACTGAACATATTACAAGATGCAGGGAAGCTGATGTCATTTGTGCCACCTGACTCCAGTGACTCCATCTTGGGTTACAGACGATTCATCTTTGTTTTATTTACTGGAAATGTTATTATCATCTCCAGCAGGTCTTGTAAGCTGAGGTCTGGAGTAACCTCTTGTTTTGACTCCTGTTTGTTTAGTTTAAGCTCTTCACACTTTAATTATTAAATTTTGTTTTCATTTGTTCATTTTGAATGAGATTTTTTTTTTTGAATAGTATTTTTATTATAGGTGTTGTGGTGAGAAACACAGGTACTCACAGTTACTGTCGTTGGTGTAAGACATTCAGCTCTTTGTTGCCTGTAAGGCAAAGTAACAGGAGCCTCCCGATGAGGCAGAAACAGACAAAGGACCTCTGTTTGTGTGACTTTGCATTTGTGAACATAGAGGGAGTGAAGCAATGAAAAAAGAAAGTCTGTATGAGACTCCTCTCTTTGCTAAGGGGACTCTTAATTAAAGATAAAGGTTTGGATCCACAGGTGTGCACAGAAGGTCTTTATAATTAAACCTGTAATATTAAGGTCTGCAAGCTTCCAGCATGTTTCCATGTATTCACTCTGTTAAGCCTTACAGTAATCTGTAAACTGTAACACCTGACTGGCTGCTACTCAAATGCATTTTTGATTTTTTTTTTTCCAAAGCAGCTTTTGTGGGTCAGAAATTAGCATCAAAGCCTTCAGGAAGCAGCTGATGGGTAATAAAGAGTTGTAAACCTGAACTGAGCCATGATGTTCCGAAACAAAAGGCACAATGGTAATGTTATGGACTTAACTTATAAGGAAAAATTAAAAAAAATTAAAAAATTTATTAAAATTAAAGGAATTATTGGTAGATTATTTCTTTGTTGTAACAATGCTTCTTGGTAATAAATCTTAAACCGTTGGAAAGCCTGTTCATTTCCTTTTTAAATGGGGCCACATTTGTAAGGAACATGCATTTGTGGGATGAGCAGTAGCACATGAAAAATTTGCCAAATCCTCATTGCCAAACAGCTTACTCTGCTGTTTTATTAGCACGTGTTTTATACTGATACCCACAGGTGCTGCCAATCAGGTGTCCACCATAAGATTTATTGCCAAACAGCATTGTTACAATAAAAAAAAACTCTACCAAACACAAATAAATTGACTTTTTATTGCTAAGTTTATTTCCAAAGACCTGCAAAGGAGAATTTACTAAATTTGATGTAACATGCCAGTTATTAACTATTTTTGATGCTCTTGTTTCCTCAGATATATGGCTTCAAGTGCTGACATCTAGTGATTACAAAATATATTTAAATAAACATCTGGACAAAGCAGTTCAATTCCCTTTTATTTTCTGAAAAAAAAGTAAACTCAAAAACTGACAACCATGTCTTAGGTTTCACAGCTTTATTAATGCATATAAAGTCATTACAGCATAAAAACATTAATGTCTAAAAAGAGTTATTGCATTAGAGTGTTTTAAGTCGGACTTAAGAAAAATTACAGCAGAATAAAAATGACTCTCTTCCACTACCGAAAAGCAGCACATGTCGCTTCATTAAATCACAAATTCATGTTACATTTCAAATGGTTAATATAAATAAACACAGTTCTCTCAATCTCACAGTGCAACAGCTTTCCTCTTCACAAGACATTTTAAGCTTTTATTCTGAAGAGGTTCACCCGTAAACAACCTCACAATAAAGTTAAACACTTCTGCAGCATTTAATACATTTAACCTAATTATTATTCTACATTCACAAATGCTTTGTTTATGTCCCTCATTTCTCTTTTAGCAGGTGTTTAAAAAGAGTTTTACCTTGAGAGGATCTAAATCTTCATCTTTCCTAAATATTTACACTGTTCGCAGAATCTCTGCTTTAGCATAAAGTAAAAACACCAACACCTTCTTTATATAATACATTCATATGCTGTCAGAGTTAGTTTGAAAAGCATCATAAAAACACAATTGTTTTTAAGAGACCTCAGAGGTCATTCATCTACATTGAACTTCTGCATGCAGGACGTTTGTGTGCAACTGGGAGAGATCCGGGTGAACTCACACGTTGATCCAGGTGGGATCCAGGGTGGTCGTCCCGGTCCCTCAGCCTGACACCAGCACAGCAGCTGGACGTCTCCCAGTCCAGCTCACAACACAAGCTGGGAGCACACCACGTCTCGCGCTAACTTCAGCTAACGACTGAGTGTCGTGTGCATGATTATTTACAAGGTTAGGTACATGTGCAAAGGTTGCGATATATTTACGCTCCAAAGCGTGGATATTTGAGAGGATTCTGTTAAAAAGGGAGTTTTCCTTCTGAATTCCTTAACATGAGATTATATACAGATATAATCTACACAGAGTTTACTTACTGCAGAGCAAATGTGTCAAACTCAAGGCCTGCGGGTGACTTCTGTCTTTTCTGCCATGCTTAGTTCAGTAGAAAAATACATTTTAAATTAAATAATTTTAATTTTTCATTCAATGCTACAAAATAATCAAATTTAAAACATAAAGGATATTAAAACTTTTTCGACCCCTGAGATGTTGGCTTTGAATGCTGTTGTGTAACTGTGTTAGCTGATTAAACCTGTAGTCGGGTCTTAAAATTAGCTACTTTAAAGCCAGTATTGAACTACATCTACACCTAAACTACATCTCCCATGATGCACGTCGATTATTTTACCTGCATAATGATGACATCCCACCACTAGGTGGAGCTGCACAGGGTTCAAGGCAAAACTCAACATATAAAATCGATATTAGCTTTATTTTTATGGCTACTTTTGTTGTGGCCCAGTCGTACAGGGAAGTAGGAATTTCCCACTTACAAGTCATGGATTTAAACCAGAAAGTCCTTTCAGTGGGAATTCCCTGTAGGAAAGTGGGAGAGTTTAGAATTCAAGATGGAAGCTCCTCACCAAAACTCAAAAGTGTGTAAAACTCTCTTACTTTTACTTCTAATAGTATTTCTGTATTATTTATTTTACTTTTAGTTATAGTTATTTATTTTAGTTTTAGTTATTTATTATATTTTTAGTCAGTCGTACATGTAGTACTTCAGTGTTTATAAGAGGACATGTAAAAATGTTGTTTCTATGCAGGAAATACCAGGTAGAGCTCACTTATTGTTTGTCAGCGGTGCTCAGCTGAAGCAATGAGACGAGGAACATGACGATTCATTTAGTGCAAGTTAAACATGAAACATCGACGTTAATCACAACTATAATGCTCATGTGGCCCTCGATGAAAATGAGTTGAAACCCTACTGCAGACGGAGAAATTAAGAACAATTTGATATTAAGATTTACATTTGACTTTTTTTTTTCTTGTAAAAATGTTCTATTTTGAACATTACTTTCCTCTGTCAGAGGAAAATAAGATGTCAGAAAATGCCAAAATGTACCATGACTTCTGGAGGATCATTTTGTGATTTCTAAATACTGATAAGGCACGAGATAGGGGTGGTGCAGAAACTGTGATCCAAGCGCAACGTCATCCAAGTTCAAACAGAAACATTACAAACTGCATTTCTGTTTATCCATCATTCACATCCAACAAAAAGTATTCCACTGTGCAGAAATAAAAATGGCAGCTGAACCTTTTTTTTAACAGCACTAGCAGACCCTAAGGCAACAATCCTGTCAAACCAAACAACACAAATAAAATCATAATTTATCAAGAACTTGTTGTTGAGCTTGAATTACATGAAGGGGGATTTAACTTGAACATACAAAGAAAAGAGAAAGATTTTCATCAGAATTTGAATGAGTTTTTACATTCAAAGTTCTCACTTTCTGGTAAAATTAAAAAAACTGACACAAAGACTGAAAAGAGCATCTCTAACTTTCATTAACATGTCCAATGTAAACTAAATAAAATTAAATGGGGTGTTTTTAAAACATAGCAGAAACATTGCCAATTCACTGTCAGAATAACCATTTTTGCTTTGGACTATTTGACTTTGGTTTCATCTGAAGAGGCGGCCTGATGGCTTGTAGTGCAGTGTGAGCTGGCGGGTGCTGTAACCAGACATACCAAGGCCCACGAGACCCAGCAGGACGGCTACACGTGGCATGGCAGAGCTGTCGTCAGCTGTCAGCATCGTCTGCGTCGCCTGAGTCTGAAAAAAAGCGAGCAGAGGTCATCGCTGTCTGTAAACAACCATCATCATCATCCTCACCGGGGAGTTTAGTGATGAAGGGATCAGGACCGTGTCTCCTGGTAACAGTTTTCATCTCTGTCATAAAAAAGCTGGGCTTTGTTTACAGAGAGAGGAGCTAGTGGACTGATGTTTCTTGATTTTAAAACCAACAGCAGCTGTCCAAAATACTGATCAGGCTACATGTTTTAAATACTGCTCCAATTAGAGGGCATTTACCTGACCCTGAAGATCTAAAACCACTTTGATTCAAATCCAGCTCCAGCACTTTATCCTAAATCCTGTCATGACTCAAGTAAATATAGAAACTGTTTACCAGAAATAAAACAAGCACATAATTTTAAACAATATCAGCCCGACAACAATAATTGTTTTGGTTTGATTTATACCAAAAATAACAGCAATAGAAATCTGCAATTTAAGTAGAATATCAACACTTTGCACCATTTTTGTTACAAAGCAACTATTTTTTTTATTCTAGAGAAATTTACATTAATGAAACATGTTATCAGAGGCTTTGGGGAAATTTCCTGCACAGCTGGAAGTCTTCTGTAATCTAACTAAACAAGAATATCATCCTAAAGTAGCATACTAACCTGGAGGTATCTAATGTATCCAGGGGTCAGTCGAGGGATGCGAAAAAACATTGTTCACTGCGGTGGTTTTACCGTTGAGACTTGCTGCAACTCTCCCTCGGGACTTCTTCCCTTTATCCCACAGCTCCTGTGTTTGTCTTCTGTTTTCTCCGCCTGGCTCAGTGTGGTGGCTGCAGCAGCTCTCCCTCGACTTCACAAACACACTCCTCACCCAGCCAGGAACACTAAGACGCACCTGCTCTGTGATGATCTCCTCTGGAGGGATCCAGTCTCTGCAGGCTGAATATAAAGCCTCGGCTTCGCTGCCTTTACGTAAGCTGATAAGTTTGGCTTTGTTTGTATACCTGCATCTGTGTCAGAGATGGATTAGTAGGGCCGTTGGAGGTGCAGTGGATTATTATACCTATGTAGAAGTTTCTTGACCACAAATCAAGTGTGTAGGAGGGTGGAGGGGTCAACTTCTACTTTAGCATCCCATCATTAGATGACAACAACACTTCAGTGACGTCTGCTGAGTCAAGCTTAAGTAGTTTTAACAATTAGGAACAATAAAAGGTTATTATCAGTCACTGAAGTGGCACAAAGGATTCTGGGACAGCTGTCTGCAGACACACAAAGGACAAAGCAAACATTTGGTCTTGAATTTTATGCCACCTAATTTTGTTTTCTGCACTTAAAAAGGCTTCAGTCATTTACAATATACATTCAAGATAAAGATAAAAAAAAATTAGTGGTTACAACAGTGTAATAGTTTATACTGGATAACATACTGTGAAAAAATGTATTTTTAAAATGATAAAAAAAAATTAAAAACAAAAACACATTTGAAGTTGATATGAGAAAAAATTATAAGCGGAAAATTTCCACTCTTGTTTTTACTCATACTGTATTATTTTCAAAGAAGGCTTAAAGTTGTATTTTATTATTACTTTTTAAATTTTTATTTGAACTTCTGAAGTAGCGCTTCTAAAACAATCAAACTAAACCCCAAACAAACAAATACCACATTTTAAAACCAGTTATGATATTAATATTGACTGAACATTTTCTCAATGTCAGATAAATTTTCCTACAGTTTAAATGCCCCACTTACAGCCTGCCACAATTCTCAACTGATTAGTCTTAATATGATACAGAAATAAACACATCAGTACTATTTCCATAAACTGAAGTTAAAGACATCAAAACCAAGAAATGTTTGGGGTGACATACAGTAATATATAAGATGCTTATTATTGCATGACTTCCACAGAAAATAAAAAATTTTCTACTAAATGTTTCCAAAAACATCTTAGCTGACTTTAACTGATAGAAAACTCATTCAGCTACTTGTGAATTCAACTCGAGTTCTGCTTCAGAGGTGTTTACACGATTCAAATTATTAATATTAATTCTTTAAACAGCTACCAATCATAACTTTGACAATAATGATCATATTAATTTATTTGGATTAGCTTTTATTTATGTTTTGCTTTATCCATAAAAAATGTTTGTAACATATAATAATGTTGAATAAAACCGTCAAATGAAGTTGTACTGCAAATACTTAACAAAAAGTGAAAAAAATGAAAAGAAAAATATAATATAGTGACATTTTAAATCAAGAGACTTGACTTCATGTCGTCGAAAAATGTTGAGAGTGATGGACCAAGCAGTTATTTCCTGTTTCTATTGTTAACAAATAACTAGCTCTTTAACTTCAGTTTATGGAAAAATTACTGGTGTGTTTATTTCTGGATCATATTAAAACTAATCAGTGGAGAATTGTGGAAGGCTGTAAGTGGTGCATTTAAACTTTAGGAACATTTATCTGACATTGGGAAAATGTTCAGCCAACATCATAGTAATGTTAATAATTTAGGCCCAAGAGACAAATTGAAAAGGCACTATTTGAACAGCCGCCTTCGTCGTTACGTCATCATTGTGCGCCTCCTTACAAAGAAGGGCCGTGGACGCTCTAAAAGATATTGCGGGCTAATATTTTCTGCAGGTTTCCTTTTAAAAAATAAATTCTAACTAAAGTATTTTTTAAACTATGTGGCCGTAACCTTCAATCGATGTTTTTCCCTACAGAAGAGTGCAGTTTTTCTTCTGAGCTGGTAAAAAAAATGTCTGGCTAATATAGCAGGCTAACACAGCTAATGCTTCGTAAATTTGTTTGATTAAAAACACCTACGAACACTAGTGTACCGACTTTTAGTGAAGTTTTGCTGGTATTTTCTCTAAAAGGGAATCTCAGAGACTGAAATGGGCTTGTCTTTAAGATATTTAGAACATAATTCGTAGGTAACATCCTAAATTTGCAAGAGTTAGCCAGATTTCAGTTTCATTTTGTTCAGTTTTGGCAGTGTTTACACGTTTTTTTTTTGTTGTTTTTTTACAGCCAAAAATCAGCTTTGCCTTTGGCTGTAATTCGACTATATGAAATACTTTAAGTAGGAAAATAAGTTACAGTTAACCTTTGCCAAGTCGTGTTTTTTCCCCCAGTTAGTTTAGGCTGTTCTTGATAACTTTCTCTTTGTGTTGCTTTGCAAATAATGGGAAAGCAATATACAGTCACAAAACACCTCAATATACACGTGTTTCACATTAAGTTAGTACTTTACATCAACTTTGTTTCAACAGAGAAAAGAGTACAGTATGTCTTTGATGTCAAATCTTTATGAATAAAGTTACAGTAAATCAGTACTTGCACTTTGTTAATCTTTACTAGTTGACATAGTTGCAAACATCATTTAAACATGTTTAAAAATTTGTTATTCCAAAGAATTGTAAATATTGAAATATTAAAATACTCTTTAAAAAATGGTTCATTTGGAATTTTAGTTTTGTATAATTTTTTATTTTTGTTTTATTAATTTTAATATAGTTTAATTTTCATTCAGTTCTGACCAGACAGAGTTGCAAATACTGCTTTAAACATATATGTATTTACATTAATTTTATATTTACTACTTTTGATGTTTCCTATTGTCTCTTAAACACACTAGGCATCAGTGTTTGGTTGCTTTATTGTTGTGTTTAATGGCTCTTATGTGTCAAACCAATATCTTGACGCATTCCACACTGGCAGTAGGGTCTAAACATGTTCCAAAGATAACATCCAATTACACAAGTTGAATGTAATGTGAGTACATGGGCAAAAAAGCAGTGTATGCATTTCCAAATTATATAACAAAATCAAAATGTTCATAGAAAGTTTAAAATCAGTACTAGTTCAGCACTTTGTGTTGTGAACCATTCTAGCTTTTTTCTTTTAAGTGTGACTAGAAATAAAATTTTGCATGTCCGTTTACATATGACTGTTTGTACTTGCATGCTTATGTAAAATTTTAAACTCCATCAAAACCAAACAGCACATTAACTTTCAACTGAATGTATTCACTAAGCTAAACCACAGCAATCCAACTCATTTCACTCTTGTTAAAAAAGATTAGCTACCTGAAAGGTGTGTCCTAAACAACTGAAATAATCACATTGACCTGTTGCACTTAATCTGTCATTGTTTGTACAATAATATTACTGCTTCTTCTAAGATTATCTGTTAGGATCATTTTGCTTTTGTAGAGTTACACCAAAATGTATATTTGGTTCAAAATCAGAATCTTGGAAAGCGTTCCAATTTATTAGTTGTTAACGTTTGTTATCAGTCTGAATCTGTCTGGGTTCCAAACATGAGGACGTTGTGGACTCAAGGAATAGTCTCTGCTATGGTGGAATGGGATCCTTTTAAATAAATAAATAGACTTAAAAGAACAAGTAGGTTTTCTGGACGGATTCTCAGTAGACCTACTTATTTTTTGTTATTGATTTTTCTTACTGGATTACTGTGGTGTATCAGGACAAATAGACTAAATGTATTGACTCTTCTCTCTGTTTTCCACTCTGCACTTTTTCAGGTATGATGAAGAGAAGAGCTGATGTAGCGGATGAATCGCTGCAGGGGACAAAAAGACCTCGCGATGAGAGCAGCTCAGATGAAGAATCACAATCAAGACAAGGTAATGGATACAGTACTCTTTTCATAGTAAAATAGTGCCATGTTTTTAGATGCACATTTAATGTAGTACATGGTAATTTTAAAAGTAATTGTTGCAAACAAGAATTTTATTTAGAGTATCTAAAAATTTCACTCCTTACAATAATTTTTAGTGTGAATGGTTATGATTTAAAAATTGTTACATTTTTTTCATGTTGATCAACTTTTTAAATGAGTTGAAGTTTGAATTCTTTTAACAATGTCTTTTTAATTCTAGTTGTTCATTGTTTTTTTTCCTATCCAGACTCCAGCCAAAATGAGTCCCTCAGTGACCAGGAGGATCACAGACCTGGATTCTCCATGCCCTCCATATCGTCATCATCCTTTGATTCCAAAGACAACGATGACGCCACTCAGACCTCAAAGTTCTCCACGTACAACAACGCATCACAGAAAATGATGGTAATGATATTAAAACAAGCCTGAGATGTTTTTCATCTTAACTATTTAGAAGTCCATATAACATTTTTAATAATTTTTTTTTTTTTTTTTTGAGATATTGTTTTTTTTTTCTTTCTGTATTTTCTAAACAAATCTTCTACCTCCAGGCCAAGATGGGCTTCAGAGTAGGCGAGGGTCTGGGCAAGTTTGGTCAGGGGCGAAAGGAGATTGTGGAGGCCTCCACCCAGCGTGGTAGAAGGGGTCTGGGCCTCACACTACAAGGTTTTCAGGGGGAACTCAATGTCGACTGGCAAGATGAACCTGAGGTTGGCAAAACCAAGTGGTACCTGGTTTATTTTCAAGTAGAACTGGTTTAAAATCTGATCATTTCTTTTTGTCTTCACAGCCCAGTGCAGTAGAGAAAGTAGAATGGTTCCCAGAATGCACTACAGAGATCCCAGATGCAGATGAGCTGAGGGACTGGATGAGTCTTGAACAGGTGCTCTATCACCCTGAACACTTATGTAGAGATATGTTGGCAAAATATGTTTTTATATGTATTTATTTGTTTGTTTTTTGACTCTGTATAGAGAAAACATAAGATTGAAGATGAAACTGAGTTTTGCACAGAAGATCTCCTGCACACTCTTCTACGGTGCAAAGTGAGTTACTACATAAAACACCTGTTAGAACATAAGCTTCTGTTTGTCTCAACTCAAGAAATTTCAATGCAAAAATGATTATAAGTAGTTTATAAATAATTATTATTTCAAATAAAACCTTGTTTTCTTCAGGTGTTATAGATCATTGTTTTAGAAGCTCCTTTTACAGACCTGTTTTAGTGTTAAAGCCTCAAACTATTAAATCTCATATTTCCAAGTCAACTTTGAGTTCTGTTTGATGTTTAGACCGTATTTGATGATCTGGAGGGTGAGGAGATGAGGCGAGCTCGAACACGCTCCAACCCATACGAGACAATCAGAGGAGGTATCTTCCTCAACAGGTCAGGGTTTAAACTCTGAACTCCAAATCAGTGTGGATGATAATAATAACTTACTCTTTTAGTCCTACTTGGCTGTTATGAGGCTGTTATTCTGTGAAGTGTTTGTATTTATTTATGTTTTGCTTTGTGTTGTTTAGAGCAGCCATGAAAATGGCCAACATCGACCACTGCTTTGACTATATGTTCACCAATCCAAAGGATTCTCAAGGGGTGAGTGTGTAGTTCAGGGATGGAAGTGGCCACAATTTTTTGTTGACACTACCAGAGGGCCACATAGTGCTGCACACCGACCCAAATGTAATAAAACTGCCTTTTTAAAAGTGTTTGTTCGCATGTGTAAAAGTTGTAACAGTTTGAGACTTCAGTAAGCTTCTCATATTTAGCTTTGTACAACCTGTTATGGTGGCGACACACAGGTTTTACTATGAAATTCTGCAAAAAAAAAAAAAAAAATTAACTTATAAAACATTCAATTCAACTTGTAGATTCTAAGAGTTGTTTTAACTGAAAAAAATAAAGGGAAAAAAATGGGGGCGGGGCCTCATCAGAGGGCCGTAGGGATGTCCCTTGCGGACTGGATGTGGCCCACAGGTCACTAGTTGCCCATCCCTGGTGTAGCTGCTGTATTGAACATTTAATATGTCATATAAACAGATAATGAGGCAGATCCTTTCCTGCCTCGCAGAAATCCCTGACGAAGGACCGCGAAGGTGAGCTTCTGTACTTTGGGGACGTCTGCGCCGGACCTGGAGGATTTTCAGAGTACATCCTGTGGAAGAGACGTTGGCACGCTAAAGGCTTCGGCATGACGCTGAAAGGTCCCTGTGATTTCAAACTGGAAGATTTCTACGCGGCGCCGAGCGAGCTGTTCGAGCCTTACTATGGTGCGTCATTAAAACCTTCACGTCGCAGCAAAGAAGGAAGCGATTCAGTTCCAGGTGATAAATGATTCAAAGACTGACCTCGTGTGTCTCAGGTGAGGGCGGAGTGGATGGAGATGGTGACATTACCCGGCCTGAAAACGTGACTGCGTTCCGTAACTTTGTGATGGAAAGTACAGAGAGAAGAGGGCTGCACTTCCTCATGGCAGATGGGGTGAGATTTTTGAAATGTATGATAACAAAGCCTGAGTGTGACCTGATTGTTTGGATCAGTTGTGGTGTGATCTGTGTCTTTGGTAGGGTTTTTCTGTGGAGGGTCAGGAGAACCTGCAGGAGATTCTCTCCAAACAGCTGCTTCTCTGTCAGTTCCTCACAGCTCTCTCTACACTCAGGACAGGTATGTGCATGTTTATTCACAAACAACTCATTTGTCCATTTTTGTAATCTGTGTTTCTGTTTATAGTAATATAGATTTTCTCTCTTTACCTCCAGGCGGCCACTTTGTCTGTAAAACCTTTGACCTCTTCACTCCTTTCAGTGTTGGTTTGGTCTACCTGCTCTACCTTTGCTTCGACAGGGTCTCACTCTTCAAACCCGTCACCAGTCGACCCGCCAACTCTGAGAGGTGGGCTGTTTGTTGCAAATAACATTTAGGAGGCCAAAGTGAAACATTTTTACCATCGACATTTATTATAAATAGAGAATTTGCATTTCCAGTGAACATGCAGTGTGAATGCTTAATGCTGAAAGCTTTTTGCTGAATAGCTGAAAATAAGTAGCTGAAATTAGTACAAAGAAACAAAGAGCAGGTTTGCTGAATTAAGCACTAAAAAGCTGAAAATATCACAATAGTGAATTTGCTTGAAAACAACCCACAATTTTTTTTATGTTTATTCATTTCATTAAAAACCAAACGAACAATTTTAAATACCATATACAAAAAGAAAAATAAGAGAAAAATTATATATGTATATCAAAAACTTAAATAAAATGAAATGAAAGGCAGCAGAAAGAAGAAAAAAAATCTTATAAATCTGCCCCTTCTTTCCAAGAATAAGTTCATATAACAAAAAATCTGTCACTATTATACTATTTCATATTTCTTTAACGATCCAACTTTTATCATTTTCTTAAATGTATGCATTTTTTACATCACTTCCCAAATTATTCCATAGTTTTATTCCTTGAATTACACCGTTCCTTCAGACTAGTTCTGAATTTGTGTTTTACAAATATCTCTGTCTCTTTAACGTTATAACCACTCTTTCTCTTTACAAAATTTACTTGGATGTGTAAAGGTAATATGTTTTTATGGGTCTTATACATAACCAGTAGAATATTATAATCAACCAAATCAAAGAACTTCAATATTTTCAGTTTATAAAATAATAAATTTGATGGGTGACGACAATGTTTTCCAGTAATAATTCTTACAGCTCTTTTTTGTAATAAAAAAACAGGATTGGTTGTTGTTTAACATGTCTTACATGTTAAACAATTGTCAAGACAATGTTAGACAAATTAGCTAAAAAGTAGCTGAAAACCAGTGCAATTACCACAAAGCAGCTGAAAGATGCATAAAAAGCTTAAATTGGCAGAATGAAGCACTAAAATGTTGAATAGCATAAAAGGTCAAAATGATAGCTAAAAATAAAAATAAATAAAATTAGCAAAATAGATGCTGAAATTAATTTTAAAATGCACACATCTATTATACTTCTTGTTGTTGTTATTATTATACCTAATGTACTCATGAGGAAACACTGGGGACAAAAATGATTTTGCTTCTGTTTGCAACCAGATTAAAGTTGTTTATCACCACTCTATAGGGGTGTAGTGTGTAATTTTACTGTATGTTGGTGGAAGAAAATAGACACAAACTACACAAGCTAGTATCTAAAGCCTTTGGGGAAATGTAGTGGAATAAAAAGTATGATTTTATTGTTAAAACATAGAGTAAAGTAAAAAGTTTTCCAAAATAATACTTATTAAGTAAAGTACACATTCTCAAATACTGTACTTTAGTATAGCACTCATGTAATTTTACTTTGGATTCAGAGCATGATAAAGGATTTAAGTCTGTAAGACGCTGATGTGTCACATGTCCACCAACAGATACGTGGTGTGTCGAGGCCTGAAACCAGGCTCTGATGCAGTCAGAGAGTACATGTTCAAAATCAACCTGAAACTGAACCAGCTCAGGAACACAGACAGAGATGTTATATGCGTGGTTCCTCTGAGCATCATAAAGGAAGACACCGACTTCTACCAGTTTATGGTCAACTCTAACGAGAGGTAAAAACAAAACTTTTCTCAGAGTGTTTAAGGACTGCGTTTGAAACAATGTGGCTGACAAAGATGGAATTTTCCTGTGAACGCAGCCTCTGTGCTGTCCAGATCAAGGCCTTGGCTAAGATTCACGCTTTTGTCGTAGAACCGTGAGTAAGCACAACTACAGATTAACACTGATGTTTTTGTTTTAAATAACAGGAGGATGTTTGTGTCTGAAACTGACTGTGTTGAATTGTGGGAATTTGTTTAGGACGCTTTCAGAGTCGAGACAAGCTGACATCAGGAAGGAGTGTCTGAAGCTGTGGGGGGTAAGAGGAGGAACTCATTCTAAAACTTACAGACTGAAATGTTTTTTACTTGTATTTTCAAATTATGTCTGTAAGTTGGGTTTGTTTATCTGTACTTTCAGGTACCAGACAAGGCCAGAGTTGCTCCTTCTTCATCAGACCCAAAATCAAAGTTTTATGAACTAATTAAGGTAAAAATTCTTATTATTCTCTAAATATCATCAAACTTTTGTTTTCAGCTTATTAATAATGAAAGTCAAACAATATAAAATAACATAAAACAACATTTTTTATTTTTTTAAGTGTAAATTAATTAACAACCCCAATTCAAATGAAGATGGGATGTTGTGTAAAGCATAAATAAAACTGAATATGATGATTTTCAAATTCTTTTTCAACCTATGTTCAATTGAATACACTTCAAAAACAAGATATTTAATGTTCAAATACATAAACTTCATTGCTTGTTTTTTTCAAATGTTTACTAATTTTGATGTGGGGCAACAAATGACAGGGAGAATTGAGGAATGCTCAAAAGAAAAACACTTATTTGGAGCATTCCACAGGTGAATAGGTTAATTGGAAACAGGTGAATTTCATGATTGGTGTAAAGGGAGCATCCTCGAAAGGCTCAGTCGTTCACAAGATAGGATAGCGGACTCTAAAGCCTGGTTTATACTTTGAGTCGCACGTCTTTTCCCCCCCTGTTGAGTGGCAAAAAATGGTGCAACTTCCGTCTGCTCTCCCGCTGCTATCCCAACGGTGACAGTCGTCTTGTGCTTTGCCCCCAGTCACAACTGTGCCGACGGGACATTGTGGCTCTCGGTATGTGATAGGTTCATTACTACCTCTGCTCACGGCTTAGGGGCGCATCAGAGGCTCATTTTACTCAGCCTTCCGCTTCCATGTTTCTTCTGAATTCTGAATGGAGGACAGAACAGGCATCAGTCCCGGACTGAGCTGTGTTATGAATGAGAATATAGTTATTTGATTGTAGTATAGAACTGAACTATCCACAGTATTCTTGATTTCGTGCCACTACCCATAATTCATAGCGGAAGCAAGTTTTATATTTCCGCTTGGCTGTTGTTTACAATTACGAGGATACACCATCGCTGTTTATCAAAGCATTTTTAATTGAAATTTGGTGTAGATGGCCACACATCGGAGGTGTATATACTGTAAGGATGTTTTAAAAAGTGGTGTGGAGAATTCTTTATTAGTGGCTCAGCTGTTACTGCTCACAGACTGATGAAGCTATGTCCCGATAATAGCTAATAGCTACTACTGACATCAAATACCTCGTCTTTCCCTGAAGACACACACACACACACACACACACACACACACACACACACACACACACACACACACACACACACACACACAC
>JAUBOC010000071.1:9725275-9739866 GCA_032275365.1 Anablepsoides cearensis
TCAGTACGTTATAGGTCTTGTACAATTCTGGTTCAAATAAAGAACTTTATGTTTACTTGATTGTTAACTAATTATTTTCGAGTTAATATTGCCTTAATGAATAGTTATTTAAAAAAATTAACCTGTTAAAGTTGATGTTAAAATGTGACATGGTTGAACATTTCGGTGCGCCTAAAAAAAAAAAGTTAGGAGCACCGGTGCAACCAGTGCAAAAAGTTAGTCTAGAGCCCTGTTTTTTGGTCAGTTTGGGGCTTTTGTGATTTTCTAGATATGTTTTCTCATTTTGTCTCTCATAATTATGAGATCTAACCTATGATGTCAATTACAGGCCTCTCTCATCTTTTTAAGTGGGAGAACCTGAACAACTGGTGCTTTTTTCCCAACACTGTATAATCTTTGGTAAAAGAAACCCTGTGAGTTTAAACAACAGAACCTGCAGCTCTGCTGATCATTTTCAGCACAAGGAAATTAATCCAAACACAAAAACGGGAGCGTGCTCGGAGCAAAGTGTTAATCACACATCAGCCGGCACCATCTGCAAAACGTCTGCGTGAAAGCTGTCAGGATGGGGCCCCTGGAGCCAGCAGGTAATCAGCCTTATTAATCTGTAATATGAAGGGTCAAACTGAGGGATTACGGCCAGATTGCTACAGCAGATCCTTTTTATTTTTAATGTTGGAGCAGAGAAATGTGGAAACTACAGATTGTGTGATATAAAGAGAAAACAGAGGCTTAGACACAGAATCCATAATGTTTGAGTCTTAAAAATACATTTCCCACACGATAAGTGAGGGAATAAAGCTGCTGAAGGTCACAACAAGCAGGACTGCAGGAAATGAGAGGCTCGTATGGATCAGGATCCTCTCTGCAGAATAAGTCTGTGGCCTAAATTCAGCCGCGTGGCGCTGGCGTCCCTCTGCGTGCTCCCGTGTCACGTTAGCCTTGAGTCACGCTCGGTAACACACCTGAACTCTGCTGTGACTCCACGCTGAGGAGCAAAGCAAACAGCTGCAGCCTCCGGTTCTGGAGGTTAACAAGGCTGAAATATGAGCCACAGCTCGGAGCACTCAATTGATTTCTTCCACTTGGCATTATTACGCTCAGTTTGGAGGATCTCCCACAATATAAAGTGTTTTCTGCTGCAGCTGTGAAGGACTTTCATCAATTTACCCTCCAGAAAAATAAATAAATGTCGGCGAATTATTACCATGACAGGAAACAGAAACATTTTCAAGTGTAGTTATCGCTCAAATCTCCTCTCAAACCTGTAAAAATGATTCTATATGCTAAATAACCCTGAAGGTGTTGCGGAGGAGCAGCAACAGCGTAGTTGTAGGAGTGACAGCAACTGCATAAAACCTGCTCCAAAGAGGAAATTAAAAGCCTCACGAGAACAACTCCGCCGCCGCACGTGACCGAGAAACACAAACTGGTGGCTGCATGAGAAATTTATGATGGAAGTGCCGGAGCACGTATGCTATATATGTCAGAGAGCAGGAGAGGCAGAAACGTGAAGACTCGGGATGGGAGCGTCTCCAGCGGCTTCTAACCCAGATTAGGGGCCAGAGGGTGTTGAGTAGTTAAATAATAAATGAAGCAACAGCCTTTTTTTCTGCTGGGAATAAAGAATTATGTGACAATGTGAACACAAACCATCCTTGATGAAGATTTTAACATGACTCATTTTTGGCTTCGTTGATGTCGCTGCCTAAAAGAAGCCGCTCTATTGTGGGCCGGGAGACTTTAGCGTTTGGTGCGGGACGAGGTGAGGGGTGCAGAAACGATCAGGAGAAGAAACTTGGAGTTAAGAGTGATTGGATTTATGGGCTGAAGGACGCAGAAAAGAAAAAATTAAAAGCAGGATATAAAGAGGCATCAGTTACCTGTGTATGGCGGCAAAAAGGTCCTCGGTGGTTCGGGGCCGATTCGGAGTCGGGGTCACCATGATCTCCTCACACTCCCTGCTGTCCGATGGAACCGGAGACGAATCAGCCGTTCTGGGCTCAAAAACTTCACCTGAAAGGCAAAGCGGTTACTTCCTTAGAGAGCAGGAAACACACACTTTAGGCTTCGCGTATGCGCCCGACGCGTCGCATCATCTGAAGAGGAACGGAGGAGGTTCCAGACCGTTTTTCTCACATTTTCCTTCTCTGCGCTCACATCTGAGCTTCAGCTGCCCGAGACGCTGAATGCAGTCACACTTTACCCATCCTCCCCTTCATCCCTTTACCATAACATCCCCTTCCTCCCTCCCTCCTCCGATATGATGGGAGTCCCTCCCACCAACCACAAAAAAGCATCCCCCCTAGGACACTTGCCCCCTTCCTTACCTCACGGAGAGGATGAGATGAAAAGGGAGCAGGACAGGAGGAAAAAAAGCAGTGGAGTTGAAAAGACGGAGCGTGAGAGATTAAACCAAAAAAAAAAGAAGAAAAAAACAGACAGAGAGATGGATGATTAAGAGAACATGTAGAGTGGAGGAGAGGGAAAGGAGCAGTGCAGGACAGAATGAAGGGACAGCAGCCATGAGAGCACTCTGTGTTTGAGTTCACGAGGCTGCAGCACGGCTCTCAGTCATAAGCTGCTTCTTCACAGTTTTTTAAAGCTTCTAAACGCTCCTGGAATCAAGTTTAGCCTCTCAACTTTGGAGGGAAAAACAAATTTCACAGCAGTTTATGGAACTGGCAGCATGAACACCAGGCAGCGGCACGACTTCCAACCGTACGAGATTGTGCCTCAAGTCTTCAAAAATAAGAAGTTAAAGATTTAAAATGTTTAGAAAAGTAAAAAAAATCTGAACTTTTAATAAAAGCCATTTTATTCAAAATAAAACTCAAAGTGCTGTGTGAAAACTGAGCTACTGACTTAGTTTGCTAAAATTTGTAGGAGAAGCTGAAACTGACTCCTAAAGGTCCTGTCACACTAAACAACTTATGAAACATTTTTATGTCTAAATTGCTAATAAAAGTTATACATTTGATCAATTTGTTAGAATTATATTCTGTACACGCCAAGAAGAAGCTTCCTCTTGATTTTTGCAATTCCATCCTCAACGTAGACGTCTTTAAAATGTTCATAAGTTGGCATAAGTTGTTTAGTGTGTCTGAAATAAGCAAAACACTAGTAACAGCCAAAACTAGGTAAATGTAGCAAAATGTTAGCGAAGATAAATGTAGAATAGAGTAGGTAAAAGTAACAAAACATTGACCACAAGTTAGAAGTAGCAAAAGGCTAACTAAAAGAAGTAAATAGCTAAAAATAGCAAAAATATATTAAAAAAGGTTTAAAAAAATTGCAAATGACTCTAAAATTAGCAAGAGGCTAACTCAAATGAAGTAAATAAATAGCTAAAAACAGAAAATGACTAAAAGATAAATGTAGAACAGGGTATCTAAACGTAACAAAACATTAACCACAAGCTAGAAGAAGCAAAAAGCTAACTAAAGGCAGCACAGAGTTAAGCTAAAACTGACAAAAGACTGACTTAAAGTTTCAATCAACTAGCTAAATGACATTTAAAAGTAACATTAAACAAAAACAGAGCCAGCATGCTAAAGCAGAACAATGTTATTGTATTATAAAGGGGTAAATATCTATAAATAAAGTTAAATAATTTGAAAAGTACAAAAGTTATAAAAGCCAGAAGCTGTAGCATCCATGTCCTGAATGACATCAAAGACTTGATGAAAAAAAAAAAAAAACTAATATAGCACTAGGTAGACAGAAGTAGTTTAAAAAACATGCAGGAAAAATAAAAAGAGGAAAACAATAATGAGAATTTATATGTTTATCAGTCGACTTACTCGTATCGTCCTCCTTGGAGCTAATGGACTCTGTGATGCTGCTCGTTCCATCTCCTTCCTCGTCCTCTTCCTCGTTAATATCTCCATTAGAACACAGTTCGTGGTCAAGACTTGTCTCTTGGCTTGGAGAGGCACTAATGGAGAACTCATCCGGAAATTCAATTAACGCCTCAGTCTTTTCTGTTAAAAATTCCCAGCTTTCTGTCGAGTCCTTCTTGTCTTGTTCGTCTTTTATCTCCTCCTCTCTCGGACTTTGCAGTGCATCTACTCTGTCTTCTGTTTTGGTTTGAAAAGTTGTGTCCTCATTGATTGGTTGGGGGCGAGACGGTGGGACAAAAGAAAGTTTGGGTTTCTTGGAGACGGCTGGGGGCTTCTGTTTGGACGGAGAGCTTTCACAGCTTTGTGGGGGACTGGGCGATGTGTTCCCTTTTTCATTTCCTTTAAACTGGGAGTAACTCTGGTCCTCAGTTTTTCCATTGATGACAGCACTATCTGCTGTTTCATCTGGGATACTGCAGTCTAGTGACAACTCTTCCAAAAGTTTCGACACAGGCGATGGGGAGGACTTCTGCAAATCTTCTGCGGAGCTGTCCAGCAGGGTGAACACAGCAGGATTCATTTGGGTGTAAGAGTATTCCAGGGTCTGAATGGTTTCCATTGTTTTGATGTGATCCAATTTGCCGTTGATTTTGTTCTCTGGCTGTTTGACTGAACGCAGCTGAACACTCTGCAGGGCGAATGGAGTAATGAGGGGCTTGGTGGACTTTGCTGGGATGGTGGACAGGTCTGGTTTAGGAGCAACCTTCGCTGCCTTCTTGGGGGAGAAGGATGCTTCTACGAGAGGAGGCAAAGGAGGAGGTGGAGGAGGAGCGGGCCCCGTGGAGGGCAGGGGAGGGGGAGGACTGAGGCTCCCGTTGAAGGATGAACTGGTGTGAATCAGCAGATCCGGGGAGGGAGGAGGAGGGAATTCTGGAGACGTGCAGCAAGCAGGGAGTGGGCTCGTGGAATTACCCCAAGGGGTGTTGGTGAACGGGTTCGGGAGTGGTGGGGGAGAGGGGGAATCCGTGTCAGAACTCAGTGGGATTGGTGGAGGGAAGGGTGGAGGGGGGTTGAGAGGGGTGCTGGGAGCTGAGGAGGAGAGAAGCACCAGGGGGGGAGGAGGTGGTGGGGGAGGACCAGAGCTCTTGAGTGAGTCTGAGGTGTTGGAGGAAAGAGACGTCGAGGAAGAAGAGACAGAAACGGAGGACAAGAGAGAAGACTTCCTCTCCGGTACTTTGGGTTTGGGTCGACTTCCTGAAGGAGACCTGCTGATCAGAGCCGGGACTGGGGTCCCAGCTGTGGGGGTGTTGGACTGGCTGGAGTAGCCACTGGAGGGGGAGGTGAGTCTGTGCACCCTGTCTGGTGAGGAGCTGGAGGGTTTGGCCTTCATCGACTCCCCTCCCTCCCGACCCGGAGCCCCCTGGGCCTGATTGTTGTGAGCTTCTCTTCCATTCTGCAGGGCTTCTGGATGAACCCCAGCCGGGAGGTTCTCTGTGATCTGTGTCGGAGGAGCCTGCGTCCTCTGGTCTCCGTTGTTGCGAGGGTAGTCTGAGTAGTATCCCCAGGAATCCGCATAGTCAGAGCGTAAGCTGCTGGTGTCACTGGGGGTTGGCGTCACGTGGCATAAGGAGTACGCGTTAGATACACCGCCACAGTTTGCCGGCAGTGACGCAGCAGAGCTGCCCGCACTGATGCTGCTATGACTGCGCGGTCGCAGCACCCAAGGGTCATCGTAGTCGCTGCTCGGACTGTGAGAGGGCGACGACGGCGAGGCGCCTTTTCCCCTTCCTCCCCTCAGTCCCATCTGTAAGCTCTGCTGCAAGCTGGCAATGAGAGTTTCACTGAGCATACCGTTGGGCTGATTGGCCCCGCCGACACCTCCGAGAGGCTTTTTTAATCCGGGTTTGCGTCTGAGGGAATCCGTACGAGACGGAGGAGGCGGAGGCTTCTTAGACTTGCGAAGGGAGATGCTGCGGGACAGGGAGCGGTCACTGTACAGGCTCCCAGAGTCTTCCTGATTGGACATCTCGCGGCACTCGTACATGCTGTGTCGAGTGGCCCGTCCAGCCGCCGCTCCGTGCCCACTACCGTGGCTCCGAGAGCGCAGGCCCGAGTCTAGGTGCATTGAGGTGAAGTAGCCATCGTTGTCCTGGGAGTACAGGGAGCTGGAATCTGTGGTGGTCCTGGAGGAGTGGTCCAGGCTGCTGTACAGCTGGTTGATAGGAGTGGAACAGCTGGAGGTGAGAGTGCGGTGTTGGGCTACAACGTTTTCAGGCGTGTCATAGATCCACTGTTCTTCTGGTGGGCAGGACGGAGGCGTCGGGGCTAAGGTGCTGTGGCTGTGAATGCTGCTGTCGGAGCGATGCAGCTCATTAACTGGCCCACTCCCCTGGGCTGCGGGTTTGGGAGTAGAAGTGGCCAAAGCTGGGCAGGTGGAACTGTGGGAAAAGGGTGTTGGACTGGAGACCAGGGGATCGGTGTTAGTAGAGGAAGCCATAATGGGTGGTTGAGGCGCGGTGTACGCTGACGTTGGCGACTGAGGTGAAGGAATGGACGCCTTGAGGGTAAAGACCTCTGTGGAGCTGGACAGGGTGGCGTTGGGGATGTAGGAAGTGGAATAGGCAGCCTGAGGAGAAACCACGCAAGCCGCACTGCCGTCCCACTCACCGGACTGCGTCCCCCTCATCTCCTGAGACTTGGGCCTGGGCAAAGAGTTGGTCCTCGGAGCGTTCCTCATGTGTACCACTGTACCGTCAACCTGAAACTTCCCAATCTGCCGCTGAGGCCGATCGTCCGGCTTGATGGGCGTGCTGCTGCAGATGGGATCGGCGCTGAGGGACACCCTGGCGCCCTGACGGGGCAGGCTGTGGAAACGTGACGGGTCTCCGTTGAACTGATGCATCATCACGACGCCGGAGCTGTCGGTGCTGGAGATTGAGATGCTTCCCGTTGAAGAGGAAGCAGATAAGCCCGCCATCTGAGCGGCGATGCCCTGTCCTCTCTGCGCCCGGATCCTTCTCATGGACGGTGGCACGACCTTCACCTCCTCCGTCTGGCAGCTCGTGTCTCTGGTCACAGAATGTCGGAGGGTTGAGTTGACGCTTCCGACTCGGCCCAAAGTGGAGTACTGTCCCGGAAGGAACATGGAATGTGGCCGAAGCTCTCCACCCCGTGCTTTTGTTGCTGAGAAACAAAGAAAATAAAAATGTGATTGAGAAATCTGTTTTTCTCCTTATCCAGTAGTATATTTTCCCTCTTGTCCAGAACTTCTTCCCTTATAAAACATTTTTTTCAGCTGACTGGACTGCCAGATAAACTGTTCACAGAGAAGCTTTTTAATTAGATTTGCTGTAGCCCTGTCCTGTCATTTGTGTTAAAAACACCTGGTCTTCTTCATTAAGGAGGAAATGACATGAGGGGAAACAGAAAACACGACCGACGCACTCTGAATCTGGTTCTAGCTCGGTCTAATAGAAAAGCCAATTATCTGCTGGGGTCTGGTGAAGCATGTGGCAGCCAACACATCTGCATCAAAAACACGAGCGTGCGATGTTACGAAGCTCAGACCTGATCACAAACAACAGACCGTGAACTATACGCCGACACGAGGACACACACAGAAACGCAGACACACACTGACCATACCTGCTGGTGCACAATTTGAACAGATGATGTCTAATGTGTTTCTCATTTGTGGTGTCTCTCCTGATGTTTGTACCCCCCAAAAAAAACAAACACACCTCCTGCGTCCTTTCCTTTCTCACCCCCCCACCTCTTCTCTTTCTGTCTCTAAACCACACATACACTCTTCTCCCTTCCTTTGCTAAAAGCTGAACTGACAGCTTGGCTGCTGCTGCTACTGCAATAGATTAAGCTGCAGCTCTGGTGCAAAAGGAGGGAGGGATGAAGCACTGGGACAATTACCCCAGCTCCAGTAATCATGACAGTCAGATGCCGTGGTCGACGGGGCACAAACCAGACTTTAAAGCCCCTCTTCCTATCAGCCTCGGTGACCTCGGAGAAATGAGCCCTTCTCCTGAAATGCTGCTACTACATGACATGTAAATAAACAGTGACGATGCACTGTTAGAGCACAGCTTAGAGGGCTTAATGTTGCTTAACGCCCAGTAAGGCTGGGGGACGTCTGGACCATTATATTTAACATAAACTCCACAACAGATTAAGAAACAGATATTTTTTTTTAAACAACAGTATGAAAAGATGATGAGTTAACTTTTATAAGGGTTATTGCTCAGAAACTCCCCAAAACACAAGCCTCTCGAGTTTAAAACCAATAAAAAGTTGAGTTGTAATCACAAAACTGCTGGAAGGAGTTGGTTCTTAACTATGAATGCTTTTTTAACTGGGTGGAGTAGAGTTGATGAGGTCATCTGCAGAAAACAGCTGTAAGGCTACCATCCAACCTCCCTCCCACTGAAAACAAATGACTCACTAGCTGCGTTTCCATTGACCATGAAAATGCGCAAATTAGGATTTCGAAAATAAATTTGCTCAATGGAAACACGTCAGTTTCGAAAAAAACTTCCATTTTTCGACAAAATGTTTTTGAGCTAAGTTGAGGTGGTTTTTCGGCCGTATCGGAATTGGTGTATTTCGCAAAACTGCAATGGAAACACTTTTTCCACATCACGGGAGTCACGTGATCAAGATCCGGCTGTTTCTACTGGCGAGAAGAGGATGAAGAGAAAAAGACAACAGGAAGTAGTAGTAAAATCGCCGAAGTTTTAAAAAAAGCATTAAACCCACCGACTACAATTTCCCCAAAACGCCACATACGTATCTGGTCCCAAGTATAAGGGGTTTGTCACATGAAAGCCTCGATAGACGCCCACATCTCCTCTGATCACTAGTGTTGTGGTAGCAACATGCTTGATTATGTGAATATCGCGAGAACAAGCGTATTCACGCGTGATTTCAATAGCATTTCTTTCTTAATGGAAACACCGCAATTGCGAAACTGTGTTTTTTCTACATTAATAAAATATCAACAAAGTTTTGCGCACATTTGTAATGGAAACACAGCTATTGTTTGTAGTTATGTGAGATAAATAACTGAATAAGTCTGTTGAAAGTGATGACAAAATTAAAGGTGTTCATGCAGAACTGCAGTCTGTTGGGCAATGTGGAAGCCCCACAGTAAAGCCATACCTAGCTCCTGGTTGATGTTGTCAGGCGGCCCTGATATAGTCTTTCTGCGTTTGACCTTCCTGGGCCGGCGGGATATGGTGTCAGTGTTAATGAGGGAACGGCGGACGCTCGCCTGGCGGTCAAACACTGCCCCTGGTGGCAGGGAGAGCGAGAGAGAGCGTAGAGCAGGCGGACACACAGGCAAAGAGCAGCTGGTTAGTTGAAAGGAACAAACTCAACAACATGCAGAGGGTTTCAGTTTTCTTTTCTTTTTTAAAAAAGTTAAAACATGCAACATTAACAGGGTGGGGAACACAAGGGTCAGTTCAAACAAGTTCCAAGAAAAGACCTCACCTCTTCACCGCCATCATGGCTGTGTTTAGCCACGTTAAGCTCAGATTTGGTGTGGTAGTAGCTGAGAGTCACCCCCAACACTAACAGATCACACATCTTTGTTTTAAACTCTGGCATGAGGCTGAGCGATATGCACCCATTTAAGAAATTATAGTTTTTCATCTTGGATGCATTTGTTCAGGCTTTGTGGAGCTTTTTAAAATAAAAAACAAGCTAATAAAAACGTTTAATGCTGAGTGCTCAGAAATGGAATAAATTAGATTACCTGAGTCGTACATTTTATTTGAATAGTGCTTTTCACTATTTCACTCACTTTACAAGACTCAAGCAAAGTTACAAACACAAAAGTCAAGTACATCAACAAAACCATAAAAAGAAAACACTTAAAGGCATCCATGATTAGTTGTAACAAAATTTATTTGATAAACATATATTTTAACTGTAAAATAAAGACTGTAAAAATACTGTAGGCTGTTTAGTTTCGTAAATTTTTAAAAATATATTTTAACACGGATGGAGCCATTTTATTTACACACAAAGCATTCTGGGTAAACGATGACGTGGACAGGTTATTGGTGCGACGATGCTAGCGAGCTATATCCACCCTGAAGGTTAATCTTGGACAAGATCTGCTGATCGTCTCTTTTAAATGAAACCAGAGCGTTGACAGAAAGGAGAAGGTTAAATGACTCAGCCTGCAGCTGAAAATATGGATGGAGGACAACAGAGCTGCTTCATGGAAGAAGAACCTCAGCTTAGCCTGTTAGCCTTTGTGCTAGCGCCGACACTATATTGCCTTATATGTATTAGCTTGGCGCTAGCGCAACAAACAAGCTAAACTGAGGTCCTCCAGCCATGTTTTCAGTCATGTGGATGGAGGACCTCAGTGAAGCGAGGAGAATGTTAAGCGCTGAGTTATATGGTGATAGCATTGGGGCTAATGCTAAAGCTAACAGGCTAAGCTGGGGTTCTTCTTCCATGAAGCAGCTCTGTTGTCCTCCGTCGATATTTTCAGTTACTGGCTGAGTTGTTTCCATCTTCTCCTCTCTGTCAACGCTCTGGTTTCATTTAAAAAAGCCAATCGTCAGATATTGTCCAAGATTAACCTTCAGGGTGGATATAGCTCGCTCACACCGAGGACCTATCCACATCATCATTTACCCAGAATGCTTTGCGTGTAAATAAAATGGCTCCGTCTGTGTGATATATTTTTAAACATTTAGTTTAAAAATTATAAAAACTGAACATCCTACTGTATTTTTACAGTCTTTATTTTACAGTTAAAATACATGTTTATTAAATAAAGTCTAATGTTGCAACTAATCATGGATCCCTTTAAAATAAATACTAGCTTTTGACTAGCTCTTAACTTTATCAAATAATCTGCAAGAACAAATACCAAATGTTAGACTGGCTTTGCCCAAGTTTCTAACCTGTTAAATTCCTACAATTAACATTCAGAAGCAACATAAAAGGTAATTATTAGTTTGTAACCTTATTGATTAACCTTTTTAGCTGAATACCACATGGATAACTTGGATCTAAATGCTAAAATTGGACTTCTAATAAAAGAACTACAATACAGTAAAAAAAAAGGACATTTGGAAATGTTTTCAGAATAGTAGTACAATTTGTATGCATTTAACAGCAGAATCATAAAAAAGACATTTCCAATTTTAAATCTTGGCAAATACTTTACCAGATATTTGAATTTAAAAACTGGTTAATCAGGGCTTGCCAATTCAAATAAATTCATCCTCTGTCTCATTCATTTGAATGGCAGCACCTATTATTCACCTCAAAAAGGATCTCTATATTAGCCAAAGCTAAAATCTAAAACTGACCATAACTTGGCCAGTTCTAGCCTTATTTAGCTGAAATTTAGTTTGGTGGCAGCCAAGAGAAATGCCCAAAACTATATTAAAAACAATCCCGCACCAAGAGGCAAACCCCTTCTCCAGGAACTATTCTAAATGTACTTTAAACTTTCCTTTAAAGTGAATAAAACTGTTGGTTTTAGCTGCAAAGTCCTTATTTTATGAGCCGAGAGAAACGTTTTCTTAAACAGCTATATTAAGAATTAAAATGAATAAATGTTTAATGCCAACTTTACATTTGTGTAACCGAGGTAGTAACGTTTGTCAAAACCATGCAGTTTATACACACATGCGCAGGACAGGATTTATCAGACAGAGTGCTCAAACACACCATCAGTGTTTCAGGCTCCTCTTTGTCTGAATTCACCTCAGAAGACGTGACGTGTCACTCTGAGCTGCTCTCCTCTGAGCTGCTGACAGAGTGATGGTGTTAAAGAAGCAGAATGTGACGTGAAAGGCAGAGAGTGTCCAACACACCGACTCCAAAGTCCCTGATCTGTGTGTGTGTTGAACAGGCTCAGTAACCTGAAGTGACAGTGGGTGGGGTCGATGCTGCGTATTTGTGGATCGGGACCACATTAAGCTCTCATTATTATCTGCAGGAGACCGAGGTAAACTGGCCTCAGCCAGAGGTGCTGAGGCTGATTTCTGGAGTCTCACTCCAAAATAATCTAACGGATAAATCCTAAAAAAAAAAAAAAAAAAAAAAAAAAAAAAAGCGGAAGCCAGTTTTTTATAACATTGTGTCTTCATAACACAATCACAAATGTTGGAGAACAGAGGGGGAAAAAAAGTCACACCAACAAGAGGATTGTGTCGACACATTCTGCTGTGTACGTCTGTTCATCTGTCAAACGCTTGGTGATCTGACATAAAGTCAGCGAGAAGCCTTGACCTCTGGACAAGCTGTCAAATGAGTTTCACACACACACACACACACACACACACACACACACACACACACACACACACACACACACATGCATAAAGAAAGGTGAAGGTCAATCTGAGAGGCGCAACGAGAAGCGACAGGAATCTAGAGGAGGTCGACACCCATGACTGACAGTTTCACTCTGTGGATGAAGCTGTTTATTCTGGATCCATTCAGCCTCAGAGAATAAAATGAAAAATCCCACTATTCAACTTATTTCTCTGCTATTTGCTGAGTTATAGAATTTAAAGAGACATTTAGCTAAATAAAGAAACACAAAGTTTTTGGTTTAAAATTGAAAACCTGTTGTTTCTTGCCTGCTTCCTATGTGTGCTGTTTCTTGGCTAAATTAAGTTTTCACATCATGAAATCTATTTAAAAACTATAATAATTAACTGCTACACTAATTTAAATTACAAAGCAAAAGTTTCTAACCCATAATCATTTCTTTATACTTTATTTCCAAGGAGGCAGGTTTTGTTGTAGACTTTTAAACTGGTTTGAGCAACAGTTATTCAGACCTTCTGAAGGTCTTTCCTGGTTTTATTTTGGACTTTGGTGGCTTTTTCATTCATTTAACACTGTGCAACATGATTTAAATAAACAAACATGATTATAAGTGTTAAATAAAAAGTAATACTCTTTGTACAAAACTACAAAATGAAAATAAGTGACAACACACCTGTGATGTTGATGGGGACGACGTCTGTCGGCACGGCCTGAGCCTCCTGCCTCATCTTCTCCTCCGGGGTCGGGAGGGGCGCCGCTTTCCTCCACACCACCTGTCCGTCAACGTCTGACACGTCCCCCGCTTCACCCGCTCTCTGTGGCGTCTGGGATCTCACGGAGAGCTGAGATTTGTCGTCGTCCAACGACGAAGCCGTGGACTGTAAGAGGGAAAGCGAAGGTTTAACGTGGCCGGGCCTGTCTTAATGGAAAATCAATGAGTTAATCGCACCTTAAATTTAAATGAGCTCTAACTTTACGTTAATTTTGTAAGCAGCGTGAGGGTGATGGCAGTAATTTTATGAACACATGCAGAATAAATTGTTTCCACAATCACCAGTTTGTAAATTTGTAACTTATTTTACGTACGTTAATTTAGTAAACTTCCTTAATCTTCGGAAGCGGGGTTGGATCATTATTTTAGTTTCAAATGGTCTCCAAACATTATTGTTGATCAAAATAGCTTCTGTGACTATTTATTGCCAGCAAGTTCAAAGAAGGGAAAAAATAGAATCTGATGAGGCAAAAACTGACTAAGAATCGATGGGGAAAAAGTGACAAGAGTGGAACTACAGAGTGATGAAACAACAATATGACCATCCAGAAGCATCACTAAAAGGCTGCTCAGGGATGCGTGAACAAATAATTAATTCTACTGCTTTGTTGTGACCTTTAGAGATCCAAATGGAAACAGTCAGACAAACACAAGCACCTGCTGAGCGAGGAGTTGTTTATGACAGGGTAAACGCAACAGAGCAACAGCGCGGAGAGAGACTGAAGGAGATTCATCCATGCATGAAACCGAGCTGACACAATAAGAGCCTTCAATCGGTACTTTAAAGAGAGCAACAGACCGCAGGGTTTTACTGTCCAGGCTTTAAACCGAGCCATTTGTCATCAGTTAAACAGTCCATTTGAGTTTGCTGAAAATGTTTAAATTGTTTTTTTATGTGTGATTTTTACACACACGGAACTACACCTGAAGGAAACTCTGTGGAGTTTGATAAAACAGAACTAAACAAAATAAAATCCAACCCAAGGAAGTTATTTATCCAAATTCATCAGAATTTTTCCATCATCATTTCAATCCCTGGTTCTCCTGAACATAAACATGGCTGTTAGGAGAAGCAACCGTTTGGTGGAAAAGAAGGAGCTGTTATGTTCAACCAGGAGCCCAGGTTCTACTTTACAAGCTGCTGTCAGACACAGTTAGGTTCAGCCATCAGTTCAGTGAAAGAAAAGAGAGACGAAAAAAAAAGACCAAACTGTAAAGCCGAGGATAAGTGAGTGAGGAGGGCAGAACAGACGAGACACAACAGAGTTTACAGAAATAAAAAAATAAGAGACAAAAGGTGACAATTAGACAACAACAGCGTGGAATAAAGGTCAAGGTTCAGAGCACACAGAAGCTACAGAGGATAAAACAACCCACTGACACTTCTAACAACCTGTTTGTGTTGACGTTGGTCTGTGCAAATAGAAAAATAGAATAGAAACTCTAAAAACAGCACAAAGAAATTGTTCAAGACAAATTTCTGTTTTATTATGGAACAGACAAGCATATCCACCCTCCTACCTACCCACTTACCTACCTACATACCTACCCACCCATCCTCCTACCTACCATTCTACCCTTCTACCTACCTACCTACCTACCTACCTACCTACCTACCTACCTACCTACCTACCTACCTACCTACCTACCTACCTACC
>JAUBOC010000071.1:9753097-9763669 GCA_032275365.1 Anablepsoides cearensis
AAAATAAAGCTTTAAGAAGAAATCCAGCTGATTCTGTTTATTCCGACATACCATTTTTGAACGACGCAGAGATTTTCCCTACAGATCGATGTATTGTTACACCGCTAATTCACACCTGACACATTTGGTCCACTTTTAAAATGGACCAGAGTTTGTTTCCCCCGTTGGTCCAGACCTTTTATAAAGATGTGAATACACTCATGCTAACCCTGGTGCGGATCAAACAACCGGACCGAGACCAGTTTTTGTTTTTGTTTTGACCCTGTTTTAAACATTTTATTGACCATTTTTGGTCAATAGAGACAAATACTTGCCAGAAGAACTTATATTTACCAAAACAAACCTGGCTTCAAATCTTGTATTTTTGTTTTACTAAACCTCCAGAAGGATTTAGTTTCCTATAATAAACGATGCTTTGAATGCTTAGCCCTTTCCAAACTTGAATATGTTTGAAATAAAATCTAAAATCAATGAATTAAAGTAATTCTGTCCATGAAGCAACCTATGTTTAAGTTCGTGTGGCAACATGGCAAGTACTATCTTTTCTTTAGGTTTGGGCAAAATCGTTTCATGTGCAATTAACTCTCAAACTGTCAACAATTAATATTTGCCACTTTGTAAATAGTGCTACAATTTTGTACACGACACATGGAGCAGCTAACCCTGACCCTACAAATGTTTTAATCGCCTGAAACATCACCATAAATCGTACAAGCAAAGCCAGAAAAGGTGGACCGAGGCCACGTCGGCCACATGCAAGTACAGACGTCCTCTATTACCCTAAATGCTAGAATAATTTCTATTAAATGATTTTGCAGATATCGCCCAACACTACTTCTCTTCATATGCTTGTAGCAACCATGTAAAGGTCAAGAATAAAAAAGAAGGGATGAATGTGGTAAAGTCATCAGGGAGAGGGAATGATGAAGGACTGCTGCTCTTCCTCCTGTCACTGGACTCCTACCATCTTTGTCTTCCCCGTCTTGTTTTCACACCCCATTTGGATCTCCCCATCAACTTGGCAGAGGCAGCTGCGTAATGTCTCCCACATACAAACCCCGTCTGCTTTTTCTTGTCTTCCCCAAGGCCAGGCTGCTGAACCTAACCACTGTCCACTTCAGATGTAGTTTAACAAAAAAAAAAAAAAAACAATTTATTTCCCAAACAAATACACATTTCCCTTCACTGCCAATCATAAGATCCTTTACTGACTTTCCCAGTTCACAGATCTAGATGTCCTTGGTAAGACAGTGAACACTATATAGCCTCTGATGGGTGTCATAAATGTGTGTATGATGACAAAGAAAAGCACCACTATGTAGTCTATCAGGCTATATAATCTAAGATATACCGCATAAATATGTAAAGGAGTGAATGTGGTTTGTAAATCATAAAATAAATATTTATCTAAAGCTGCAGACTCACACCTGCCAGGTCTCAGCTTGTATTTATCTAATTGGACTTGTATAGAGGGGGGTTAAGCCATATGACTAAAACCTTTCAGCTCCGACTGAGCCGCTAATGTCAAATCTCTTTCCTCTTCTTTCCCTGGACTCTGTCCCTTTAACAAAGCTCAGTTTTCATTTCTTTCTCCTTTTTTTAAGAGACTTGGCCCATTTTTGAGGTGGACCTTGGATATTCACCTCATGTGTAGAATAATATGAGCTATGCAGGTAAGAAAACACAAATACTTGGAACACACAAACTGGAGGGGACAAAAAGAAGACAGTTTTTGCAAAAATGTTTCTGAACCATGTTTTTCCAGATTATTATACAATTGTTTTATTTTAAATGTTTTTTTATTTATTTTTAGAAAAATACTCTTGATCTGCATAAATAAAACAAAACTGTTAAGCAATGCATCATATTTTATTTCTCACTAATGTTCTCATTTGTTCTGTTCAAACAAAGCAAAGAAGCTGGTTCCCCCTCCTCACTTTCAATCTTTCATCTCTGTCTTTCTGTGAATGAAAGCGTAACATAATGGCTTCAATAGTAACCAGATCACTTTGTTTTCTCTGTGCTCCAGAGGAAGACATAAATAATATATCAGCAATGACAGAAGAGGAGGGAGACGCACTGAGGATGGCACAAGGAAGGCTTGAAATTATAAACCTATTATGATCAATGGAGCATGGAGCATGGAGATTCCTGTTTATGACAAGGTTTTTTAAAAAAATGTCAAAGATTTTTCTTTATGCAAAAACAGTTTTAATGAAACAATTTAAAGAATTTTAAAAAGGTACAAAACCAATATGAAATGCTTTAAGGAAGCTCACTTTCTAATTTCAAAAAACAGCTTAAAGCAAAACTTTACACTTAACACCGCCTCTGGCAAATACTGCAAAACCTAAAGCTACGTTCACACTTTTTTTGTGGACTTTCACATTATATTTTAAATGCAACCTTCATCAGATTCCAGTATGAATTTTCCATGGCCCTGATGCGACTCGCATGCGCAGAAGATGACTTGACGCCACATTCAATTCGCTGTTTACAGAATTAGCTTGCATGTGGATTCTGAGATTGTTGTCCAATCAGAGCGGATTAAATAATTATCTGACATGCGTGTTTAGTTCCGGATGCTCTGGTGCAGCATTTTATTTTATTTTATTTTTTTTACCTCCACTTTACTGATGAAAAAGTCGGGCGTAATGCGACACGAGCGTTCAGACTGCAGTCGTTTTGAAAAACATCCGATATGTATCCGATTCAGTACCACACATCACAAGCATCCAGCTGTCAAAGATTCATGATCTGTTTCTTACGCACTTTTTGTTTCTTTTGAGGTTTAGAAAGAGAATTCAAATATGGGACTTCAGTAAAAGTCGTGCAACATACAAATGTTGCCAAAACATAAGAATTTGAGACTGTATTTGTTTAAAAAATGGTTGTTAGTTTTTTGCTGTAAACAACATGTAAAAAAGAGCTCTGTTCAATTGTAGAAACCTCCACTCATAAAAGGCTCGTAAAAATAAAATTAAGCAGAGTTAAACTTTAAACTCTCTCCTAAATAAACATCTGTGAAACATAAAAGACACTGAAACCAATGTGACACAGAGGCATGGCTGAACAAACAGCTGTGTTTCTGGCACTGATCGTTTTACCACGGGGTAAAGTTCCCACAGCGTCCACAAACTTTAACCTCCAACTCTTCCTGAGTCACCTCCCTCTGACACAGCAGACTCTCATGATTACTCACTTTCTGCTCCTCTGCTCTGCCCTGTTCACTTACACCTGTTCCTTGTCCCTCATTAGCTGCGTTTCCATTGACCATAAACATGCGCAAATTAGGATTTCGAAAATAAATATGCTCAATGGAAACACGTCAATTTCGAAAAAACTTCCGTTTTTCGACAAAATGTTTTCGCGCTAGGATGAGGTGGTTTTTCGGCCGTATCGAAATTGGTGTATTTCACAAAACTGCAATGGAAACACTTTTTTCGAATTACGAGAGTCACGTGATCAACAACCGGCTGTTTCTACTGGCAAAAAGACAATGAAGAGAAAAAGACAACAGGAAGTAGTAGTAAAATTGCCCAAGTTGTAACAGAAAGTAGAAAACTCACCGACTACAATTTCCCAAAAACGCTACATATATATCCGCTCCCACGTATAAGGGGCTTGTCGCTCGAAAGCCTTGGTAAGACGCCGACGCCTCCTCTGATCACTAGTGTTGTGGTAGCAACATGCTTGATTGTTTACATCCACCATGTGAATACCGTGAGAACAAGCGTATTCACGGGTGATTTCAATAGCATCTCTTTCTTAATGGAAACACCGCAATTGCGAAACTGTGTTTTTTGACATTAACAAAATATCAACAAAATTTTGCGCACATTTGTAATATAAACACAGCTACAGTCACAGCTGCAGTTACTTCCCTCATTAGCCCAGGGCTTTTTATTTCTTCTGTTTTCACTTCTTTCTCAGTTTAGGATCATTGGCTTTCCACATTCAGTCCATGATATTTTCCTCCAGTGTTTTGTGAGCTATGTCTTGTTAGATTTTTTTCTTTTTTCTAAATGGGGAATCAAGTCAGCAGTGTGTATACATTTGTGTGTTCTTTCAATAAAGAACAGAGGAGTCTCCTTTAATATGCTGTCCAAACCTCCAAGTCTGAATAACATGTACTGTAGCTATTCACCCTACAACCACAATCCAGACTGGTTTTTCTGTTTGTTGTTAGTCTCATGCAGGTACGTATCTCTGTTTTGATGTGGTGACAGACGTGTAGCTTCATCTTCTCTTCAAACACCACAAAGTTGTTTTCATAAAATGTGTGTATGCGCCTTTGAAAGACAAGTACAATGCCAAAAAAAACAAAACAAACAAAAAAAGACTTTCCAAATAAAACACAAAAAAAGGAAAATGAGACAGGAGCCAAAGTAGCATCCATATGAAACAGAGAGATTATTTGATGTGGTAGAACCTGAGATCCAAGGCTGATTGAAAACGTAGCGTTTGAAGATGCAAAACCAAAGAGGGGAGATAAAGGCAGCTGACAGGAAAGTCAAGGGAGGCGAAAAAGGTGAAAGAAAGAGGAAGGTGGCTCTGTGAATCTAAAACATCCCTGATTGTAGACACAGGAAGGCAAACAAACACAAAGACCCAGCAGGCTTGGCAGTCATGCCTAATTTTCTCTCCCACAGCATCTGACCTCGATGCACTTTTACCGAACTCCTTTGAAATTCAAGCCAGGATAAAAGGGACCAAAAAAAGCAGGCAGAGGATGCATGCATCTCCGTTAGAGTATGGGGACAGATGTTTAGTCTTGACGTCTCACACTGGAAGCTAAACAAGGACAAGAAACCGTGTCTGAACTGACAGAGAGATGTACAACTGTTGCAGATTTACTGATACTTCAATGATCGGTCCAATGAAGGCGGCTTACTTTTAAAATGTGCACGCCTGTCGAGCAGTGGGGTGAAACAGTTTTACAAGAATGTTGATGAGCTTTTGGGTTGACGGTTTTGTTGCTAATTTATGGCCTTTTTATAGCTTCAGAACGGATTTGTAGCTAGCAGTCACAGGCAAACATTTTAAATCTTTTGCAACACAACGGTGGCAGTATGTCAGCCCCCTCTGAAGCTGACAAGACAAACTAAAAAAAACAGGCCTTTTCACAAGTTTACAGTTTTGCGTTTTTACCTTTGAATAGCTAAAACGATGGTTAAATGAAGGGGCCCCAATGCAACCTAACAATATAGCATTATATACTGAAAGGGAGGCCACCTAAGGCAACCTAATATGCCTGTTTTTGGTCTGTGGAAAGGAATTAGAGTAGCCGGAGAAAACCCATGCAAACCTTTGCACAGATAAACCCTGAGTCCGAACCGTGGCACTTTGTGATGTATCAAGAGCCACATTATCCAGGGTAATGTCATCATACCACCAAGAAGGACCAACCACATCCAACAAATTAACTGTGGACGCAAGAGGAAGCTGTCTGAAAGGGATGTTTTGGTCTAAAACCAGCTGTTTCAGTTTCATTGTCTAATCCCTGTATTTGTACACATAGTACACGGCACTGATATTTTGTCAAACCCTTTGTGGAAGGCGTGGTACATACAGTATCTGACATGACACTAAAATTAATGCACTGGTACAGTAACAAAGACAGACCCCAAACAGCCTTCAGAATAAAAAAGAACCATAAAGATCCAGGAGTATTGTCTCCACTCATATCGACTCCTGGACCTTTTGAGTCTGGGCGACCCCCACAGAGGAGCAGCTGTATCAATAACCACAACGCTTAAGTGTGTTTTTGTGGGTGATGTTTATGTGTGTCGCTGGCCTGCATTTAGACAATTGGGACATGGGATTGCATGTATGAGCGTACACGTTATTGTGCTTGTGTCAAAGTGCGCCTGCAGCATTTTCTGCTTTGGAACAACAGATTAAGCAGTAAAAACTGATCACCTAAATTATTCATCTCTTCATCTGTTTTGTTGCAAATGATGGTAAAAGTCGGTATGCGACTTTATTAAACGAGCGTGTCTTTTTCTCTGCATGCAGAGGCACGTACGTTTGAGAGATGACTGCATGAACATTATGTCAGCTGGCACCCTGGTTTCCTGCCCTACATTTCAGCACCAGGTACAGACCTGCTCCTCTCTCCTGAGGGGGTTTGGGAGTCTGTGTTTTCCCACTCTTCTTTCATAGCACTTCGCAATCATTAATCCGATTTTATAATTACACGCATAAAAAAGCCATAAATCTGACATTAAATGCGGTCATAATACATCATAGAGCACAGTGCCTGCTGTGAACTGCATGTGTGTTCATGTGTTTCTGCATGACCAGAGGTTTAACTTCACAGCTCTCTTGATTAAAAGTGTGGACGGTAACGGCCAAGGTTATGGTTGCAATCAATAGGTGATAAAGAGGGGAAATTTATGTTCTAGATGTTGCATATTGATTGTTAGTGTTAATTTACTTTTTCCAATAAAAAGGTTAACATTTTAAACCTTAGTTCAGACATTTATCAGAATATATCAGCAATTTACCAAAGCAAGATTGGGGAAGAATTTTTTATTTTACAAAATCTAAGTGGAAATACTTGTAAAGCTGTGATTTGACCTCTGTGTTCAACTCATGCTGATGCAAGGGTTTTGTCTCATTTAGACGCAGAAGCAAAGCTCATTTAAGTTGAGTGGCTCCAGTAGCTTAAGGGCACAGCCAACAAGCCACCTGGGAGCTCGCCTGGATCAGAGCAAGAAGAGCTCAGCATACATGTGACAAAAAACAAGACGACCAACAGGAACAGCCACAATTTCTGTTTTCATCTATAGTTCCTCTGTTACAGTGGTGGGAAATTAGCACAGCGTTGTTTGACCCATTTCTACCACTGCATCTCATTTTCCATCAGTAATGGTAGCAGGTTGTTTGGGGAGGGTGGGGTCGAGTGGACTGCTCAAACCAAACCATCCAATCAACGGTCAGAGACACAACCGAGTGACCAATAACCGCCAAGTTAGAGAAAGGAAAGACTGGATGGATATGAAACCGGAGGCAGGTTCTGGTGGTTGGCATTGATTGTTTTTATTACAATGCATGACTGCATTTGGCTCAGACCTAAACCATTGATCCAGTCAGTATCATCTCTTTACAGATACCACACTAAATCTAAGGCCAGTAGACTCTGTAACAGTAAAAACTCCTAAGAAATCAACTGAATTAATATGAGTGTTTATGAATGTATACATATAAAAACACAATGACAGCATGGTGGTGCTGAGATTAAAGGTGTTGACTTACAGCAAGAAGGTCCAAAGTGTGGAGCTTCTCCCTGTCCTCTGGTTTCCATAACCCTGACATGTCACTATGTTTGTCACAAAATAACAATTTCATACATGTTGCTGCCTTATTTAAATAAACAACTTAATTTATTAACCATCTCTTTTGAATTTACTGTTATTGGGTGTTGAGTCGCTTTACAATTGGATTGAACTCTATGTATTGTATTGGAGCTAAATGTGAACCTGACAAAAATGGTTCAATTTGTGCAGCAAAGCCCAGATTTTCATGAGGGGTTATGTTTTCTTCCTTTTCTGGATGGCATCCAATATCGGTGTTTTAGATAATGCGGTTTTTCATAATGCATTCATACACATGCAGATATTGTGACAGTCTGATGCTTAATGTGGACATTTTCTGTGCATTTCAGAGGTGTGCATGAACACACATGCATGTGTTAAGCCTGATTTCCACAAATGATAATCCTATATTTAGACCTTGTCTGGTGAATAAAAAGCATGCCCCCCCAAATCTACTTAACCCGACCCCCCCCCCCCCCAATCAATCCTATCTTTAAAAGAAAAAACAGTCTTTGCTTCCCTCTGCCTCACTCCATCTTTGCATTACACCCCCTTCTGTCCCATCTGGGCTATAATTTACGTCGGCTTTAATAGAAAAAACACACCTCTCTTAAATGAAGTGAGTGTGTCCTAATAATGGGCCTCCAGGGAAATAAGAGCAGCTTTCTTATCAAATATTTCCAAAATTTAAGACCAGCCTTATTGCAAATTAAACTCCTTGTGTGTCCTCATTTGTAGATAAATAGATGCATAAAGCCTCATAGATGATTAATTAAACCATAATATGAGCTAATAATTACCATAACGCTATCATGTGTTAATTCTGTTTCACAAAAGCCTCAATTGAAACTAATGATTCACAGCTGAGTATTTTATAATTAAGAAATATGAATAAAAAGTGCTTTTCTTCTACTCATCTGTGTTCTTGCGCCACCTGCTGGTGAATACAAGCACTTACCTGATCAGCTTCTTTAAAAATATATATAAAAAATACAGCTTCTGTTATAAAAAAACCCAGCATAATCAGGAACTAATTTTTATTTTATTTCACAAGGAATAAAACAGGTGTGGTTTTACTTTTTCCTCTTCTTTTTACACTTTAATCCAAATCCATCAATGCATGAGGCAGAAAAAAAAAGGTTCTCATAGAAGACGTTGCCATGGTGAGGACAACTCATTAACAGCAGATTTAAAAAGAGGCTCTTGAAATCACTTTCTCTCCACAGTGTCCCTTCAATCTCTCCTTTATAATCAGCCTCTAAGGGAGAACATGAGCTTTTCAGAGGTTTGGTTGTGCTTTCAAAGGCTGAATTGAGCCTCCAGTCGACTGGGACATATAAGGGTCTTAAGAGAGGGCAGATTAGTAAAGAATCCACACCTAAAGGTTAGGAGGAAGGTTGGCTATTCACGATCCTTTATTTAAGATGATATAAAAAGAGGGCTTCAATAATTGTATATATAAACACGATACACAGAAAGTAAAGAATGTTCCTGGATGTGCAGACTGAGATCCAGGTGGTCAGTAGGGCAAACAAGTCCTCAGACATCAGCGGACCAGACTTAAAGCAGCATGAGGTGGAAAAAAAAGCTCCCCTCTTCCAGCAGCTCTCATTAAAGAAATGAGCTGTGACTGAAGTCTGCAGAGCCGTGGAATGATTAAACAATCTTATCCGGCTCCACGGCTCAATCAGATGCCCATTCCCCCTCGTTTTGCCGAGTTCAGGACAACTGTGGGATCGAAGCGAAAAGCAGAAGCTGCTGCTGAGGAAGACTAAAGTCTGTCTTCTTTACAAGAATATGAGGACAAATATGTTTTGCTCAAGATAAATGTGTGTGTTATTCGCAGAATTTAAAAAAAAAGGCTTGGTCTGCGTACAAATAATCCAAGATTAGGATTGGAAAGGTGTGGAAAAATCCTGGTAAATGTTCCTTTAGACGTTAAGTTTTGTACTTTTGGAAACATTGGATGAGAATTAACTGGAAATTGGGAGTTGTAAAAAAAATGCATCGTATCAAATAAAACGTTTTGTATGGTTTAAGGGAAATAATGAGTTTGGTCCAAATACTAAGCGTACTAATTAAAATACTAATTAAAATACCTAATTTTCATTTGATGACATCACTGATGACTATTGACTATCTGACCGTACATGTCTGTGTGACAAAGTTCATATAATTTAGGGTGTGGTGCCTCTTATTGCGTAGTACAGAGATGAAACTTCAAGATTATTCCAGTTTATTTACAGAAATTCCCGTTAATTCACAAGAAAATGGCCTTCCTAACGAACCAAATCAAAGACAACAAGACTTTTTTTTTTAAGTCTTGAAGATGTTTTGCTTCTCATTTTAAGAGTTTTCTCTATTCGCAATGAAAAATATGTTTCATTTGACCTACAAGACCCCACATTTGGGTAAAATAATGACTTGAGGGCGACACACTGTACAAAAAAACTACTCTCAAGCCCTGAAAGTGTATAGAACATATAGAATGTATTTTTTTGAGAATCAACATGTTGCCCATCCTCATAAAACCTGAACTAGACAAGAGGAATGTCAGATATTGGAAAGAGGAAAACAGAAGTTCTAATCCAAGCACTTAAGATGTGGATTTGAGCTCCGCAAGGTTTATTTATTTCTATTGATGTTCTCAAACTAAACTGGTATGAAGATCCAATATAAACAGTGGGTACAGCATGAAGAATTACAGCAGGAGTTTGCTCCATGAATCAGGAAACAAAACAAACTACAAGAACTAGAGATAAATAAAAAAATGCTTTGGAGGAAATAAGATATTATTATCAGCTTCCAACCAACCATCTGCTGCATCATGACTCCCCTGCATCCTTCCCTGAGAGTCATTTAATCAATGGTGGGACAGAGGTCTCTGTAGATCCATGTGATTATCTGTCCGTTACGTCCTGATGTGATAATCAAGCCATTAAGTAAAACTCAGCCTGAAACATACGGGTCTGAGAGGCTCTCTGACACCTGATCCCTTCATCACAGCTGAGTCAGTCCTCTCCTCCTCCTCCATCCCCACTAGTATCTTAATGAACAGGCAGCTGAGGCAACTTATATGAACACATTATTTCCTCTCAATCAAGAGACTATAAACTTCTGGTTTTCCTGTTTTAGGCAAATAAAGTGGTAGTACGGTAGTTTATATTTTTCTGGTCACTAGGGATGCAAGTTATCGATTAATGGATTAATCTAAAGTTGATAGATCTTATCGATCGACTAACGATTAATTGAT
>JAUBOC010000071.1:9775787-9787068 GCA_032275365.1 Anablepsoides cearensis
TTTCAAGCTAACAAGACAAATAATCTTACACATTCTGAAAACAAGGTTAATATTCTGACACAATCAGTTCTTGTTTAGTAAATCAGTCTCAAAACAAGATCAGAAAGACTTTTTGGCTGGATATGAGGTTTGAATACTTGGTTAGGTAGGCAGTTTTGGCAGTTGAGACTAGGTCTGTCAGGATAACACATGCTAGTGGACCATAAATTGGTTCTGAAATTATTGCAAATTTTCATATTAGGAGATCATTTCAAACTAATATAATGTCTCCCCGTAGTCCGCTTACGGACGTTTATTAAGTTTATCATCCGCGCACACCGCTTACGAAATTTATGGAAGTTTACGAGATTTATTAAGTGTAAAAAAACTAATCTCTCTGCAAACCTAAAGGTTCGGCTGTTGCCCTGAGGTCGACATGAAGCTTCACCAGCTGAGAGAACGTCAGAAAACCGAAGATGTTCCTCTAGCTAAAGGCCTGTTCACGAGGATCTCATGCCAGAGATCACTCCTCCATATGCTAAGAAGTAGAAAAGATGGACACAAACACAAAAAAAAAGCATGCAAGTGAAAATGATCAAGCGAATCGATTTATTGCTTATCGCGATTGGCCTAGATGAGACAACCAGAAGCAACGGATTAATGACTTTTTCTTTCTCAAAATACCCTGCAGTCAAGCTTAATAAAAAAAAAGAAATGAAGCTTTTCCACAGAATTACTGATACAGCAGATGTTACTGTAGATTGAGTCATATAGGTCACCTAATCCTGAATAGAAGGTATCATCTATCAGACACCAACAATGCAGCCTTCTGACTCCCCTCCCCAGGTGGTTTTATAACCATTCACCCTTTAAACAGGTGACAAAAACACCTCAGCTGTTGCTCAGGGAGGTAAACAACCCAGAGGATCACGAGACGGCTGGGTGGGTCAGCACAGACAATTTCAACTCAAGTGTAATGGTTTATATTGCAGCTCATAAAGCTGAAAAGACACTTTAAATGAGAGATCAAACATCTTTAAAACCCAAAATGGGAGTCCAGCGTTGGGGAAAAGCGAATGAAAAACAAGTAAACCGCTTCAGACTGGTTGACTTTTACAAGCATAAATCAGAGGAGCTGTGGTTTGTGCACTCAGTTCAGATGGCAACCAGCCAGAGTGATCACAAAAGAAGCAACTAGTGTTGCAATTATCATAATGCCTGCCTGCATGACTACATTAATCCCAATCCAACATGCCCCGCAGCGTGAAGCTCGTCCGCTTCCACCTGATGTCAGCAATTAGAGACGTGTGCGTGTGTGTCGACGGGTGACAAACCTGAGCGTGAGTGGCTGGAGTGAGAACGCCACAAACACACACAGGCTCCTAAACGCACCCACCTGACCAGAGCTCGTCAAACTGCCGCTTTAACTGGATGCTGCTTAGCCTGCATCAGCTTTAGTCTGAACCCTCAGAGGCAACGCTGCTGAGGTTGACCTAATCACCACTCTCACAAAACTAAAGCTGCAAAAGCTAAAAGGAGATTTTCTTTCACGGTGTCACACCAACAACGCAAAAATGATCAAAACTGAGACCTTTTAAAGTTAAATTTAGAAGTTCTTCCTACTCAGATTACCTGTTTGTGCTGTGGACATAAATACGAAAAACTTCAGCTGCTTTTCCAAAACTCAGGTTTATGATCTTATCACTCTGAAATGCATAATTAACTTAACTACATAATAGGGAAGGCAATTATACCAAATTAGGACTTTTGCCTAAATTATCTCATTATATGAAAATAAAGAGCAGTTAAAACACTAATGAAAACCACACTGCCAGACAGCGACATTTCTGTTTATTCCATTATTAAAGGTCTACACCAGTGGTGTCCAAAGTCAGTCCAGGAGGGCCGCCCGCAGCCCTGCATGTTTTACTTGTTTCTCTGCTCCAACACACCTGATTTAAATGAATAGAAGATTATCAGGATTCTGCAGTATGGAGGACCTAAACTGACATAATTAGAAAAAAAAAATCTGAATTATATGAACCACTAAATAAATACACTTAAAATGCATTTATATTTTAATTGACTTTCATATTTATTTTTTCAGGTTAGTTCCAATAAATTAGTCTATATATTTTAACACAATTTAAATTTTACTGTTTTTTTAAATATATATTAATTGTTTTTTCTTTACTTGTACATGCATTTGTGTCTCTTAAATGTGTTTGCTTAATCATGTTTATATTTTTCCAACCAGTCTTTTTATTTCTTTGTGTTACATGCTTGTGCTGCCTCAGTTTAGCTTAAAGTTTAGTTTAAAACAAAGGCAAGGCGGGAACTTTACCTGTGCATTTATTTTGAAAATAAAAATTAACATATATAATTAAATTAAATGCTTTAATTAAACTTAAGCATTTAAGAGACACAAATGCATGTACAAATAAAGGAAAAACTAGATACAAATATATATTTAAAAAACTGTAAAATTTAAATTATGTGTTAAGATCAAGGTCAACCTCAAACATGAGGTTCTCTTAATTTATTTGGTGCATTTTAAATGTATTTATTTATTTAGTGGTTTATTTATCTATTTCTGCTTTTATTTCTAATCATGTCAGTTTTGGTCCTCCATACAGCAGATCTTGGAAGAGGTAGTTCAGTGACTGAATCAGGTGTGTTGGAGCAGGGAAAAACTGCGGCCCTCGAGGACTGACTTTGGACACCACTGGTCTTCACAATAAAGCTTGTTTAGATTTGAGTGGAAGATGCTATAATTCCTAAGTTTTAATGTTAATTATCTTAAAAACAGCTTTGAGAGGAAAGTCTAAACTGGCTTCATGTTATATTTGGATCTTTTCTCCATTTATTGGCATCTAGTAACAAACCACTGGACCCGATGATGAGAAAATGACTCACATATTGGCAGTAACTAATTTAATGTGTTGAGATATTTACCTAAAGTTCAAGAATGATTATAGTTGAGTTTAATCTGGCAGTAATCAGTACATCTTCTGGTTTTGTAGCAATTTTCTCACTAAAGCACATAAATGTCAATTTGCTGAATTTTCCTTTTCAGCTAAAACACTATTTAAAGTCCTGCATAATGTCAAAAGTCCCATCTTAGACCCTTATCTGAATGTAGCGGACTGTATTTCACATCCACTTCTCTACACGGTGATATTATTCAGCACTTTGTGCTGCATGTCAGGGAAAGATAAGACCAAATGAATCAGACTCAAGAAAAATAAGCTTCTTAAAGGAGACAAATCTTCCACAACAAGAGCAGTTAAGATATGTAAGTAGAGGGAAGCTAAAAATACACAGGGAACAGGCCTTTAAGGTAAATACAGATTTATATGTAAAATGTTAAAGGAGGAGAAAAATCATGAGATTAAAAGAAACAGGCCAGAGCTGTAGAAGCGGTGAGGAGGGTTTTGTCTTTGGACCATGTTGAAACCACATAAATGAACAGTTGTCCTTGTAAAATAAGCCCAAAACCCTTTTCCTCCTTCTTCTTCAGCAGTTCAGGACATTCATAGGGTTGGATACAATAAGGCCACGTTCACACTGCAGATCTAAATGCTTAATTATGAGTCACACCTGCAGTGTGAACATAGCCAAAGTGATGAATGGATGCAAAGTGCTGAGTAAAGTTATCTGACAGCAGGAAATCATTTGTTTTAAAGGGAACAGGTGAGACCAGCTGATAGAGATACGGAAAACAGTCATGAGGGTCAAAAAGAAAAAGCGCAACTTACCTGAAATTCATCACATCACGGTCAGCACATGAAAAAAAACAGAACACAATCATGAGAAGCAGTTTTTTTAAAGATGTATCTCATGAAGTTTATCGTGTCTTTGTACAGCTTTCAGCGCGTGGACATGGACTGGGCCGTGGGCCACAGATTTGCATGTCACGTCTGCCTTTTTAATGCGGCCTCGCAGGTATTTTCAGCTCTCCCTTCCAGCAAATTATCTGCTAATCTGGATTTTAAACTGATCTACGTGGTAATAAGCATATTTCAGAGCGTGGAAATGTGTCCCAAATGCTCTAAATGCTGTTACGCAAGAGTCCAGCCTCATCCGAATCCTCTCAAATTCCAGTAAGCGTCCCTCTCACACACGATGCGGTCCAAACAAACTCTTTTATACAGCTACAAATCAGAAACATCTTCTTAATGATGTTTTATGACCTGAGACCCAATTCTGGTTCTGGCTGCGGAGACAATCCCGTGCCATGGTACGGTGAATATTTAGGTCAAAATCCCATCAGCATGAAACTAAAGGACCGCAGTAAACGTACTGTAGATACAAAAAAATAACACGACACATAGAAATCTCTGCTAAATACCACTAAGCCTTAAATCACTCAGCTGTCATGGTAACATGAGCTGCATTTGCCAAAATATTAAAATGTTAAATCTGAATCACTCAGCTGTTTTGTTTTATTTACAATTAAATGTAACATAAATAAACAACCTATAAAAAGTTGAATCCAGTTCAAACAAATTTTCTTAAATGTTTTTTATCTTTTTAATCAGTTTTAACGAAAAACTAAAAGGTAAAAAACTGTAGAAATTGATTAAAACTAACTTTTAAGTCACTTTTTATGAAAACAAATCAAACCAATAACTCAAGCTCATTGTGAAAAAGAGTTAGTCAATTATAATAAACTTACACAGCGCTTTAGTTTTTTTTAAAATACATTATTTTAAATATCAAATTAATGTTAATTATAAAGCACATTTAAAATGAACTAAAAGCACAAAGAAAAAAAAACAGAAAAAATGACTCAAACATACTCAAAGCCTTTGAAATTTTAGGCTAAATGCTACACTTTTATTAGTTCAATTGTTTTCATATTTTTCTCTGATCCCAGAAAAAAACATCATTGGCTGCTAATTCACTGAAAATCACCAAAAGCAGCTCAAGTCCCAGAGAAGAGCAGCTCCTCAAACACACAATGGGCTTTGAGTTATTCCAACAGGAAGGTCCAACAGAACCACACCAGGAAGCCGTCGCACATAAACCTTCCCAATCCAGGCAAAAAACCCAAAAAGTCAAGTTGGAGTCTGCGTCAAAATTGCAGGTTTTGGATCCAGGCACCAATTTTGGAGCTATATTTACCCGCTGGCGTGGCTGCACACGTGTCTTATAATGAGTCCTGGTTGGACCCAAGAGCTCCACTTGTTTATATTTAAGGTTCAGAGGAGACTTACTCTTAGGCTTCCTCTCCTATTCTACGTGTGTGCCTGGTCTGGTCTGGGTGGATTAATTTTATACTGACCTGTCTATGACTTCGTCTCGGGCCTAACATTAGCTAAAAATACATAAGGTCTGTGTATAACCCAGACAGGAAAAGCAGAAGTAGAAAAAAGATCTGAGTATGTATAAAAAGTCTATACTGAGCAATAGAACATAAACATAAGAGAAACAGAGATATAATTGCAACTAGAGAATTTGCATTTCCTGCCAAATTGCAGTATGAATGCTTAATGCTGAAAATGTTTGTCCTGAAAGCTGCTGACAAAGATGAAAATGTTTAGAAAAACTGTTAATGCAGGGATTTTTGCTGAAAGTTGGAAAACAAAAGTAGACAGAAGCAGAAACAGCAGATGGTGAACAGAGAATAAAAAGCTCACTTTGACAGAGAAACAACAAAAAGGAGTACAAAAAAGTGGCAATTTGTTGTAAAATAGCCAAAGATGGCATAATTAGCAGAAACATGACCAAAAAGCTTAAATTAGCTCAAAGAAGCAGAAAGAGCATGTTTGCTGAACTAAGTGGTAAAAAACTTAAATTATCAAAAAAAAGCTGAATTTAGATGAAAAGGCTAAAATTAGCTGACAATAGCTAGGAAGTAGGGCTGCACAATATATCACAAATTCAGCTCTAATTAGCAATAAAGAAGGAAGCTCAAATTAGCACAGTGAAGTAAAAAAGCAGGATCATAAAAAATGTAAAAAGTACAGTAAAGATTTATAAATATTAAAAAAAAAAAGCTTTAAGGATTCTGAAAATAGCTCCATTCATTTTCAATGAGGAATAAAATGGAAGAAAAATCTAAATAGCTGAAAAAGTATAGGTAAATAAGCTGAATATTTTCAGATATGAAACAGTTCAACTGAAGACATCAAGTTGTTTCTTGCTACAGTTAAAAGTAGTTCATCTTTTTTTAAGTCTTGTTAATCGACACGCAGACAAACATGCTACAGACAGAACAGGCTGCATATTTCAAAGAGGAATGATGTTCTTATACAAGGCAGATCAAACAGTGATGTAACCTGGAGATTACAACATTAAGATAAAGATCTCAGACACAAATACGCAAAGCAGACGCACTCAAATTGACATTTAACAGAATAAATGCTTTAAACACCACACAAAGTAGTTGAAGGCTAAGATGTGCAAACGATATGATATAGTGTTGAACTAGCATTTTATTTTACAAAACAATATAGCATTTAAATTTGGCTTCTTCTCTCCTTTGACATTCAGAAGAATTTCAGGCCCTCAAACGATTCCAGTCACGAACATCTTCAGGCTGTTTTTAGAACAGGTGCAAGTTCAGACACAACAGAATGACACTGAACATCTGAAACACGTAGTAAACAACAACAAAAGCGCCATGCTTCACATTTCTGCCAGTCGTGTTCACAGGTGGATGTACTTTGTAATTTGTGAGCCGAGATAAAGGCAGACAAAATGTAAAGGGGTCTAATGGAATGGATATTTTAGGACTCCTCTCCTAAACACTACACTTCAAGTTAATAACATATCGCTCCATTCTCGTGTTGTTTAAACTGGTAAAATCTGGAAGACGTCACTCCATCGACTCAAAATCGATCAGAATGTGATTTATCCCTCAGTCAACAGGGCAGCTGTAATCCCAATAACCCTCATCTGAACCAGATGAGAGGCTTTGCTTCCCTAACAAAGATCCAGCGTTGGGACCGTCCATGTCAGTACACATTGCACAAGACAGGATTGTGATCTGTGTTGCATTCCACGCTGGGCCTTACTTTTGAGAAGCACGTCTTTTATATACCGCTGTCAAACCAAAACTAAGTCAATAAAGTGCCAATGTCTGGAACTGGGGTGCATCCACATTGTTTTCTGGCTGTTCTTCTGCTGGAATAAGGTGTTGGTGATGACAAGTTTCTGCTCTGCACACAAATCCAGCGGCAACAGACCATTGTCATTACAGTTCCCAATGCCATTAGTGTCTATAAAACTCAATATTTGAGACTTGATAATATGCCTTTAAGAAACCCTAAATATGGCAACAAACTACATTATAATCTGAATATTTGAGACTAATTCCAGGTTCTAATGGTAAGATAATTGTGCAGAGTTTTGGCTCAGTTTTGCCCTTCCAACAATCTTAAGGATGCTCCGATTATCGTGGTAACTCAAAAGATAACCTTATGGTGTATTCCTATCATGTGTGGTGTGCAAAGAGTGATCTAGTCGGCTCGGAAGTTGCCGATAATTTAAAAATCTTGCCGCTTGATAAAGGCAATAGCTTTAATTTTGAATGAAGGTGTTGTTTTTCTCTCTGGTTAAGTGCAAACTGTCAGTAAATTCGATGTTAAATTAAATAGTCCAACTACCAATGTCAATAAAGGTCAAAGGTCATGAGTTGACCTGCAATGGATCAATGTCAGTTTTTCATTTCAGGATAAACATGAGTCTAAAGTTACAACCATTGTACCTAAACTCTTATAGACTGTGAGTGACACACACACACAGAAATGTAACAAGACACACAACTAATGAACTGATCAATAAATAATGGCACTAATTGGAAACGCAACACCCAAAAGGCACTAAGGGTAAAAGCTCTTCTTACCTCAGGCAAAATTTTCAAATGTAAAGTAAAGTTAAAAGGTGTACCGTTCAATATTTTTATCTTTTGTGCTGATATCTGTACCAGCCTATGGCACCACAGGACCCATGGCATAACTTTTTATACTTAATACATAACGTCAGGCCATTGTTTACCCCTTTACACACAGAGTGGTCTTTCACTAACGTCTCTCTAAGTTCCCCCTTACTCTGTTTGGGAAGAGAGTTGTAGAGATGATGAAGAAACGGGCAATAAAAAGGAAAGGAGGAAAAATATATGGGTTCAAAAAACGTTTCTATGGAAAGCCACTGTCTCACCTATTTTGTGTTGAGGCCGGTACACCCAGTTGTCAACGTCTTCATCCTCGTCTCTGTGCGCCAGATGAAGGCTGGTGCGCGAGCGGGAGTGTGTTTGGCGGCTGTGGGCCACGTGGAGCTCGTTTTGGCTGTGGAAGATGCGTTTCCTCTGGTGGGAGAGGTTGAGCCAACTGAGAGCCCGAGACAGGCCCGCAGGCTTCTCCTTGTGGAAGGATGCAGATCTCCTGTCTCCTCTCATCTTCACTCAGGGAAACAGAATCCAGAATGGAAGGGTGGCAGACCAAACAGTATTTTAAACTGAGTTTCACCCTGGTATGTTAATCTTTAGACACTATTCCAAATACTGCAAATACACTCTCCAAATCCATATATGTCCTGAAATACATCAAATTAGATTAAATCCAAGAGCCTCTTTGGTTGCAGACTTCATGACTCTGACATTCACATCATCTCTGCTGGGCCGCAATGACACCTTTAAATCATTTTCTTCATGTTTGTTCCCTTCCCTTTGGTTTTAAGACTCCCGCCACAATTTCCAAACCCAAAAAGAGTAATTAAGAAACTCCAGTAATCTGGAAACCACAGCCCCTCTCCACACACGCTCAGGGCGGAGAGAGTGTTTTTTAAATTAGAGCGAGATACTTTCCAGTCGCAGCAGATCGGTGGTTGTTGTTTATGCGGGCTGTTGGGTGCCGTTCTCCCCCCGTCGTTATCTCACATTAGCTGACACGTAGCCCCTTGGTGTTAAAGCAGATGAGAAGGTTAAGAGGTGCCCAGCTGAAGTTATAATCCTGCTCAAATGCCAATCTGTCCATTTCTTCTTTTCACACTTGCTTCTCTTGTTTCTTCTGGTATTGCTGACATCGGCTCCGGCGTTAAAAAGCAAACGGTTGGTTTAAAAGAAAACAAGCGGCCAGGAGGGGGAACAAAATGCTCCAGGTGTTGGCAGCCGCCTGGATCTGGATCTTCAGTCAGCGGCACAAGTGGTAAAAGAAACAGGAAGGGCACACCTGCCGCACGCTCGCCGGGGAGCCCCTGAGCCTCGCCGCTCCTGGAGTGGTCCCCCGGACTTCAAATGTGGGACTAGGAGAGTCGGCGGTTGGTGTTGTGAGTACAGAGTTAGGATTACACCCAACCCTGGAAGGCTGAAACACGAGCCGACCCGGCCCTCTCCTTTTTAGTCACTGCCTCTTTCTGTTATTCCTTCTTTTTAACCCTGATCTCTGTCCCGCCCCTCTGTCTGTCAGACAGCATGGCAACCACTCGTCACGCCCTCCTTTCTCACCTTCCTACACACCCTTTCCTCTCCCGCGTCTCGGTTTACCATCCGTGTTCCTTGGGATATTTTTTTCTTTTCTTTTTATGTGGCATCAGCTACGTCGCTATAATAATTTCAAGTTACATTTCCTCTTTTAGACACAATGCTGAAGTCGATCCAGGGTTTTTCCTTTTCAGAGCTGAAACCGTACCTTAAAAACACACAACATAGTAAGTGAAGTAACGGACATGTAGCTGCCTGATGTGCAGGAAGCAACTGGAAAAGCAGGAAAGAGGAGCGCAGATAGAGTTAAGGGGGATTAGTTAAACATTTACGAGACTGAATTCAGGAAGCGTATCAAGATAGACGACAAAACGCAAAGTTGGTTTAGTTAAATATTCTGAAAAACGAGCAGTTTCATAGTAGTTGAAGTGAAGTGAGAAAGTTTCTATCGTGCACTAAAAATATTTTGTTAGGGAGCTGGAGTTTTCCCACCCAGGTGTAACAGCAGGCATGTGATCATCAAGGTGTGACAAACTGGCTGTGAGCAAGTCCACAAAAAAAACAGGACCAGTTTTTCCTCTCAGACCAAAATCCACCACTGAAAACTGAGTCTAAATGTGTGGTTGTGATATGGAGCAAACTAAAACCACAACCTCCCCCTTAGGTCCAAAACCTGCATTTTATTTTTGTCTTTTATCAGTGGATGAATAAATACAGAACTTGACGACTGCCAGGATCTGCACATGTAATACAAACAATCTGGACCTCCCACTTTATGTACACACACAGAGAGATAGGGCCATTTAAAGACCTTTGTCCACCGTGATGAAACACCAGGTAAGGCCTTTAATATTTAACCAGATTACGCTCTACTGAGCAGAGACTAAAGGATGTTTGACATAAAAAAATTAAGAAAACAACTTAGTTTGAACTTCAGATGAATCTGAAAGGGTCAAGCAGTGATGTTTATATAGTGCAAAAAAAAACCTAAAAAGGTTTTTATTTTAAAACCATAAAAATGTAAAGTGAGCAGACAAGCTGAAGAGGTCAGCGTTTCCGTTCAGCCATCCCCCTCTATACACCCTTTTAAAAAAATTAAATAAAACACCAATAATCAATATAAAACTCAATACAGATGTTTCCCCTGGGCCGATATATTTATTATTATTATTATTACTACTAAAGATTTACATTTCAACTAATGAATGAATATGAGCAAACATCCAAAGACTATTTAAAGACGCAGTGTTCCTTGAATGAAGGCCAGAATGCATCATCTTTTGGTCAGAATTAGGGTTTTGTTTTGGTCAATAATGAATATTGTCAGGCTCATTGTGTGTGTTCTGAATGACTCTCAGCTACCACAACTTCAACGTTTAGCACAGTGTCTGTAAAACTGACTGAGTTTTAGTCTTTTTTTTGTGTTGGCTTAGCCCTGGCAGCCATCTTGCCATGTGTTGTAAATGACTCACAGCAAAAAATAAACTCGTATTTGCAGAATTAACCAAACTTTTGTCACCTCTCGAGTCAGTTGACTCTGGAAGTCATGTTGATCTAGGTCAAAAATTGTTCAGTCGTAGACTTACATCCAATGATAACTTCCTGCATGTTTCTTTAAAACTCGTCCTGCAGTTCATGAGATATTTTGGTCAAAGACAAACACAGATTTGGGCAAATAAATGATCACCTGCCTTTTGAAAAAAACGTCTTCTTAACCAGAGTTATTGCACAACAAACTCTGGGCGATAAAACAATGAAAAACATTTATATCACAATAAACACGTTATCAATATCAGTAGAAAATACAGGTGCTGGTCATAAAATTAGAATATCATGAAAAAGTAGATTTATTTCAGTAATTCCATTTAAAAAGTG
>JAUBOC010000071.1:9819145-9841989 GCA_032275365.1 Anablepsoides cearensis
ATATCGCAAATTTATCGTTATCGCGATAACAGCCAGTGCAATATGCATATCGCAACAAATGCAAATAAATGATTGGCTCCAATGTTTGCATTTATGTTGTTGAATTAGTTGTTTTTTGCTCTGAACCCAGAGCAGAAAAACATAAACACTGTATACGTTTTTTTTTTTTTTTGGATTTATCGCAATTCATATCGTCATCGCAATATTAAGCACTGTTCTCGCACATCGCAGGTTTTCTTGATATCGTGCAGCCCTAGTGCCTGCAAATTGTGGAGAAAAAAAAACCCACACAAATGTTGGATGTGGTCCAGAAAAAGCCTACAGCGTTCCAATCAAACTTTATTTAAACTCTTGACTCCACGTGTCAGGTGTCCCCCCCCAACACCCCCACCTCCACCACTAAGGCTTCAACTCTGAACTCTGCCCCAATGCCTGCAACATCAGCCTAAATAAAATAATAGGAAAATACACATAAGCAAGACATGACCCTGTTTTATTTAACCACGATTACCTGGAGCGGATGCACACACACAAACCCTTCTCTCAACAGCAGCCCTCAAGCGTAAAGGGGGCCCCACTCGTTGCCCCTCACCAGTAATCTGATCCATCTCTGTCCTAAGGTTCGACCCACAGCAGGAGATAACACAGTGACCAGCAGCTGTTAAACATTTACACACCAAATACACAAGCTGATAAAATGATGTAACCTTTACTGCAAATAAAACCTTCATTACACGCGGTACTACTACAATAATGCCGTAGTTGTGAAATACTACATCATGTCTCCGGCTGATAAAACCGCTCTGGGTAAATAGTAGCTTTCATTCAAAATGTCAGCAGCTGGTCTGTTTGACATATTCAAATCCAGCACTCCCTTCCTGGAGAAACGCCGCGGGGCCACCTCAGAAGGCAGGTGTACGGGTGCGCGTGGAAAGATTTAGAGCGAAGCTGACAGGTTTGTGCTGCAGTAAAACTGAAGCCAGGCCCTCTGCACACCCAGCGCAGCGCTCGGGGCCACGCGTGAACCGGCGCAACGACAACAAAAAAAATAAACGGAACGTGCAGCATTCCCCCTGGCTGTCTTTCCGCTGCTAGCTTACGTTTAGCATTAAAAGTTTAAAGAAGCAGGTTACGATGCAGGATAAATCCAGCGATTTGCTAAATATCTCAAAGAAGTTGCATCTTTTTCAGTCCGCATGTGGAAGCGTGTTCAATCAGTCGCTCAGACATCACGTTCACTTGTGTCTGGGATCTGTCAGCTCGGCTTATTTCCCCACAACCAGTTCTGACTCCGCAAAAAGTGAGTCACCCTCAGAAGCAGCACGCTGTGGAGTCAACAGATATCACAAGGGCAGTACAAAAAAAAAGAAGGAAACAAAAGCATGTGAGTCAGAAGCGAAACCCTCATCTTTCCTGAGCGTTCGGTGGAATTTAGAGCCCAACTTTGCAACCAGCTTCAGCGGCAAATCAGATCAACCAAAAGGGATCCACACCGGAAACCAGTGGGTAACTTCATCCCATAATTACAGAGTTTAAAAGAAATAACACAAAAACAACCTGCGGAACAGAAAACAGTGATATAAAAAAAGGCTCCATCACACTGATCTGTATCACAAGATCAAAACGCACGACTTATCTCCAAGTCTTCTGGGAATGTTGCTGACTCAGCCGCCACAGCATGAGCCCATGTCTGAGTTGACGCGCAACTACGAGAAGCAGCTTTACGATGAAAACAAACAAAAACGTCCGGTTAAATAGTGGAATTTCCATGTATCTTTTGTGCTTACAGAGTTCGTTTACAGGATGAACAAACAGGTCGCGAAGCGTTCCTCGGAGCCTTGAACAGATTGTGGATACGCGCCGAGAGGAAATCCATCACTCCTGACAGGACCCAATGTGAACGTCCTCATTAACATAAGTCTGAATGAAGACAGACAGAGTCGTGTGTTCAGAGGACACGGGTCACTCTTTGTTTGGTTGGGTCAATTGGACAAAATATGACCCTCACGTTGGACCTGACCAACACCTCCCAACATGAGTAACAATGTAAATAACACCCCCCTACAGAAAAGCAATACCTGCCACAGCTAATCCACATTAGCCAACAAAAATATGTCTATATTTCACTCTAACAAATACTGACCTAATATTATTATTGTGTATTTAGCAAACACAAAAATGCCTATAATGTAGTTGTTTTTACACATACAGAGTTAAATTTAGGTGGTTTTAGCTGAGGGTCATTCACAACTCATACTTTGAGTTACTTAAAAGTTCAGCACCAACAATCTGTTAGCAAAATATCTCTTAAACCACTGAACGGACTTTAATGAAACTCTCAGAACGTAATCACTGAATGCACGTCTCCAATTCATTCACATTTGGAGTTGTTCCAATTCAAGTTGGTCACACCTTAGATGGGGTTTACGTGGCACTATCTGAGAGTCGTGTCCAACACACATTTTAGACAGTTCTTTATTCATTTCTTCAAAAAGAACAAACTCAATACGATTAAAGTACGAATCATAAATCAAATAAAGGCAGCAGCAGAAGAAGAAAAAAAGAGGGGACTGAGCAAGTATTCTCACAGTATTACGTGAAATTTCACAGGTTATTTTCAACGTTTGACCAAAATGTTTATAACCCAAAAATTAACTTAAAATACATTTTGAAGCTTTGAAAAGCAGCAGTTTAACTCTCATTTACTCTTTAATTTTATGGCAATAACTATTCCTGGAGTGAAAAAATAAAAATAAAACACCATACATACCTGCGGAGAAAGGTTTTTATATTAAATGTACTTTAAAGTGCATGTGATACGCCTATCCTTCAAATACAAAAATATATTATATTTAAGAAAATTGGCATAATACACATGATTTTACACATTTTGTCCCATAACTGGCCTATTTTCTTTTGAATTTGGCTCAGCCAAAATTAAACAGGAAGTGACATCAAAGGGGAACTCTTTAATAAAATAAACTTGCTGATCTCTGATTTTTAAAACAAAATTATTTAAGCTTTAACTCTTCTTTGTCTTGCTTCGATAGGGACTAAAAATAATCTAAAGAAACATCAGATTCTTCTCTACAGTCTGTGGTGTTAGCGTTTGTAACAACGCTCTATTTACATGCTGACATTCCCCTTTGACGTCACTTCCTGTTTCTTCACATGCAAACATCTCAACAACCGTTCATCTCAGTGGCGTGGCATTTGCTTTGCAATATGTTATCAATGTTATCCTTTCAAAAATGCATTCATGTTTATTACAAAAATTTGACGTCACAGGCCCTTTAATATTACAGCACCCTGCAAATGTAATGTGGTGACCATCTCACAGTGAGTGAATATAAAAATTGAAAGTGGAGGTCTAAAGTTTAAAAACAAAAAGTAACTAAACTGTTTAAAATGATACATTTTGGGGTTCAAAGGTGCGTAATAATGAAATATAAAGCATTTATACTAGTTTTCCTCAAAGAAACAAAAAAAGTGTTTTTTTAAGGACTTGTCAGGAAAGGTCATGATTATTCACAACCAAACATTTCCCTCATAAGACCATCTGAGGTATAAAACACCTGTCTTACTATAGGGTATTTTACATCACAAATCTCCAAAGTCTGTTTTTAAAAATCACAATTGAATTCTGTGGGTAGTCAAAGGGGAAATAAAGTTTTTAAAACTCACGGATTTTGACTTTCTTGGGGTCCAGTTTGAGCACCTCGTTCTGCAGGTTGCACAGCCGCCCCTGAATCCTGCAGGACCTCCTGAACACCATCCCTGCCTCCATTTCGATGCCCAAGAAGATGTCGTTGGCATGGCGAGAGAGGTCGGAGAGCTGGTGAAGTATGCTGGTGAACGTGTGACAGCTCACCTCGTCCAGAGACGAAAACAAAACTAGTTTGCGCACTTTGCGTCTCCCGGCTTCTCCCCTCGGTCTCCAGCTCGACAACCTGCTCGCGCGGCGCGGCTCGACGGTCCTCTGATGAAAGGGCATGTTTAAATCATGCCAATAATCCCGTCAGAGTCCGAAAACTAAAAAACACGGGAAGGAAATTAAAACAAACCAATAAAAATGAACTACATTCCAGCGACCATTTTCCTTTTTGAAGGAGCGTTTTTCCTCAATCCCGCCATATCGTCTTGTTTTGTTTTCGTCCCCAAAGCGTGGGACTTTGTTCTGCTGTACACTGGAGACGTTGCTTCTCAGTCTCTATTCAAAATTCACCCAGAGTCCAGGCAAGAAGAAAAAAAATCACCAGGAAAAGTGGAGCGCCAACAAAAACCCGGAAAATACTACAACCACCTGTAGCGGCTGGAGAAGGATCGGCTCCACGGAAAACCCGGAGCGGAGCAACTCGTGAGGCGTGAAGAGGCTTCAGTGGTTCCATCAAATGTTTGCAGATGTTCTGTCTTCATGAAGGAGCGGATCTCCATTACATTACAAAGTCAGAATTCTGACATTAAAGTAAGAATTCTGACATTAAAGTCAATATTCTGAGGAAAAAAAATCCATATTCTGAGATAAAAGTCAGAATTCCGAGAAAGAAAAGTCAGATTTCTGAGATTAAAGTAAGAATTCTGACATTAAAGTCAATATTATGAGATTAAAGTCAGAATTCTGAGATTAAAGTCAATATTCTGATATTAATGAATTCTGAGATTAAAGTCAGAATTCTGATATTAAAGTAAGAATTCTGACATTAAAGTAAGAATTCTGACATTAAAGTCAATATTCTGAGATTAAAGTCAATATTCTAAAATAAAGTCAGAATTCTGAGATTATTGTCAATATTCTGAGAAAAAAAGTCAGAATTCTGAGGGGAAAAACAGTCAGAATTCTGAGATTAAAGTCAGAATTCTGAGAATAAAGTCAATATTTTGAGATTAAAGTCAGAATTCTGACTTTAAATTCAGAATTCTGAGATTAAAGTCAATTTTCTGAGATTAAAGTGGCCCTATCCTCTTCTATAATAATTATCTAAAAAAATTAAAAGAAAAAAAGAACTATGGGTTATCTAAGTCTATGGGAAGAACACAGCAAAGAGTCACACTTGCATTTGATTTAGTATGTTTTACATCCAATTAAAACAAGAATGTTAACAAATAAATTAGACAATTTTAAATGATATATATTTCTATTTCTATTTTAAACTATATTATATCATATATTAAAATTGGCATATTAGTGATAATTTCACAGTTGTAGCCTTAAAATAAAATCCAAAGTCCTCAGTTTCAGAAAGTGAGAAAGACTAAGTACAAATGCAGTCGAGTCAGAGACAAGACCATCATAAAGTGATCTTAAGACAGTTTTGCGTATTTACTACAATATTAATAGTTAAAAAGCTTAACATAAAACAATATGACTTAAAGCAGCAAAAAATAATAATAAAATAGCAAGGGCAAGCTAAATGAAGCAAAAAGCTAAATTTAACAGCACCAAACAGAAGCAAAGTTTTAAAGCTAAATGCTTTTTTAGCTAGAAGGTAAAACAAGAGATATTACAGCTAAAAATAGCATAACAGTAGCCACAAGCTAAAAAAAAAGAAAGGCTAAAAGTAGTTTAAAAAAAAGACAGCTTAAAATAGCAGAATGGCAGCTAAAAACCAAAAATACAAAAACTACACTGCTTGATCATTTTATAGGGAATGTTTAAGAAATTGACAAAAATCTGGGAAAGCTACAAAAAAAAGTCAGAACACACATCTGAAGGAGCAGAATGTCTGGAATAAAACAAGACATGCAAAAATAGAAACACTGCAAAACTTAAAATGTTTTAACAGATCCATTTTATAACTGCTTTATATGGCTGTTGAGATCATAGGATAGTTTGGCTACTACCACGGTCTTATTCATTTAACCAAGTTAATAGTCTTTAGACAGTCATAGTGCACCCCTGATGTAAAGAATCCTTGCATTCAACTCTGGCAAAGGTTCCTAGTTTTCTCATTACTCAGCAAACTGGAAATCTTCCAACCCCGTCCTTCCTTCCTTCCCTTCCAGCTGGATTGCCCTCTGTTGCAACAGTTTGAACAACTTACTCAAGATTTAACGGCTGGTTAAATTAACCAGATGATGCATGTGCCCTGTTCTGATTGTTGTGACAACCGATGTGAATCATGGAAAAACAGTAAAAGCAGAGTTGATCATCCCGTCGCTCATGATAAGACCCACATTTATCCTTCCCTGAGCAGAAAATGTGGTTTACAAGACACCATGAGGCTTACTCTGTGGGCTGCGGGAAGCTTTGGTATTGTTTTGTTCCAAGGTCATCATTGGTGTCCTCACATTCCAAACATAGCTTCTTTTTTTCCTTTTTAGCTTTGAAAGAGAAATTAGCTTCACACCTGCAAACATTATTAAAGCACATTTGTTATAAAGGGCATTAAACTTCAGAGTGCTGAATGTCTGCTTAAAATTACTAGCTAAAAGACCAAATAAAAGTTGAAGAAACAACTAAAAGTAGTTATGTGCTAGGCTACTGGTTTAAAAAAAAGATTAAAGCAATACAGCTAAATTTAGCTAAACACTGGGTAGAAACTAAGAAACAAAAATACATATGGTAAATAAAAGTGGCAAAATATCAGCTAAAAGAAAAAGCAGCCAAATGCTAGATACATGCATCAAGTGTTAGCTATAAGTTAAGAAAATGCAGCTATAAGCTAAATTTAGCAAAAAGCATTGTGAATGCTAAATCTAAAAAAAAAACAGTAGTCAACGCTAAAAGCAAGAACATGCTAGCTAAAAGCAGCAAAATGACATAAAGTATCTAAATAAAAGCTAAAAGTAGCAAAAGACTAGTTCAAAGCTTAAATAAGCAGTTAAAAAAGCAAAAAGATAAAAGTAGCAAAGTGATAGTTATAGAAAAATTAATCAAAAATAAAAAGTAAGAAAAAGGTAGTTAAAATTAATGTAGGAGGGCAATAACTAAAAGCTTCAAAATGGAAGCTAAAAATAGTTAAAGGCTAGCTTAAAGTAGCAGAACGTCTGCAAACTAAAAGCAACATAAAATGACGAAATGGAGCAAGTACACTAAAGCACATTTCAAAAATATCAATTGTGCAGAGAAAATATTTGTAATAAATATTTTGCAAATTATTGATTACACAAAAAATACCTCCCCCTTGAATGTGCTGAACATTTTAACAAATTAATCACTAATATAGCAGAAAATATACAGAAAAACATTAAAATCAGGTAAATAATGTGAATGAAGAGTTGGTATTTACATTAGTAGTGTTTTAGAATTAAGCCAACCTTAGAATAAACATAAAACTTCAGAAACATCACAACGTTTAAAAAAAGGCAAACAAAATTCTCTAGAGGAAGATAACTTTAATCAAGATTAAATATATGCCCAAAATGATTTTGCAACTCATAAGAGATCTGAAAAGAGTCAAACGATAAGAAAAAGATGAGTTTCTCTGTCATACCAATAAAGTCTTACAGTTTCACACGTCTTCTAACAAGATATGGGTAAAACACAAATCTTTCACCTTAATGTACAGTGCAAATTAATTTGCAAAACCACAGCCTTCTTTCATATCTGAAACCCAAACATAAACTCATTTATAGATTATTTACATACAAGGTTTGAAGAACTCAAACCCAAGTTGTGACCAATAAGAAACATGTCTGTGGGGTTGGGTGGCTGGATTGAGCCACAGTGAACATTTTACAGAAACCCACACAAAAAAAAAAAAAAAAAAAAAAAAAAAAATCACTGTATGGATAAAGGAACAGGCAGAGATGATCAAACAGTTTGCCTATTTGCACACAAACAATGCACAGTGTGATGAGGGGGATCTATTGAAATCCATCAGTTTATACAGAAAGACAAATAAAAGGATTATGAATTGAGTATTGAGGGGTGAGTCGCCAGTTTTTTCACAACACTTGAGATGTCGACTGATGACGGCATGAAAAAAAACAAAAAACCTGCAGTGTTAGTTGTCTAAATGGTGCACAGACGTAACAGTGTGCCATGACCTGCAAAACGTGGATTATTAGTTAAATGTTGCATGCCACAACTTTAAAACTTACACAGATCATCTCCCCTTCGGTGTTTTAAGAATGGATGTTTAATAAAATATGAACAGCTGATTTGTGTGGCTAAACCGTAAAAACTGAAGATTTCACATTTAAACTTCCAACGAGGCAAACTGATTTATTTTTTGTTATATTTTATAACCTGCATGCTAGTTTACGTTCCCTCTCTTAACGCTCATGAATGACTTCTTACCCGTCCTTTAGGAAATTTTGGCAGTAGTCTAACCCTTCAAAATAAAAACCTGCTGTTGCTGCATTCTGTCCACTGACCACCGCTACTGCTAAACACTCCTCTTGTAACTTCATGTCAGCATGAACAGACCAACAGGCCAGTGTTGTAACAAAAACAAAGATTATGTTAATGTATACTGATGTTTTTAATGTAGAACTGAGCAGAGACCAGACGATCTCTGTGCAAAAGGCATAGTGTTATGAAGCACGTTTTCATTATCACTTGATTTTCTTCTCGCAGGGTTTATTTCTCCATCGAACAGGAAGCGTTGGTTCACAGTGTTGGACGTACCAAGTTTCCAGTTGTGAGAGTCCGCCGGGTTGTGGGCAGCCACAGAGCCAGGATGGGACTCTGGCGGAGCGCCGTGATCAGGAGGAAGAGGAGGAGCCAAGTGAAAACAAGTGGTCAAATATTAGGACAGTTTTGTGTACGAGTGCAGCAAGGACAGGTGGTGAATGTACAACAGAAATGTGCACTCTTCATTCGGAGGGCTTAATGACGGCATGTAGCAAGGATGGTACTTGGGTCACACACACACACACACACACACTGACACACATAAATCCAATCTCCAAATAAAGGTTCCAGATGCATCTCTGTCTCCCTCTGGTGGTTTTTGTCCATAACAGATCAACTCTCCCCTGCTGCACTCAGACACACACACACACACACACACACACACACACAGATACAGGTTGCCTTCACGCACAAATATGAACAAACACTCCTCGGCTCTCCCCGTATCTTTGTTCAGGCTTATCTGGTGTAGTAGACTCTGTAGTAAACGCTCTTGGAGCGCCAGAGCGAGTACGAGTTGTCGAACTTGAGCAGGTAGACCCCGCGGCCGGGGTACTGGTGGCTGCCGGCGTACACCTCCTCGTGACAGTCCCGCCGGTAAACCGGCACAATCTCGTCCACGTGGGGCTTCCCCGCCTCCTTCTTTGCCTTCTCGTCTTCGGTGGAAGGGTCGCCTGAGGCCAGAGAAACGGTTTTGTAAAAAGACGGTTGTTTTTGCAACAATTAATAAACGTTGTTATAAAGCAATTAATCTGCACCACACCTGTACAAACACATTTAATAATGCTCATTTATATCAGATCATAGATCTAAATACAAAACCACACGATTTGGCCAAACTTCAGGTCAAATATGGCATAAATAAGGTTTACTTTTTAAAACATACATAAGCCTAATAGGAAATTATACTTTTTAAAAATATATATATTTTCAGTATATCTGCAGGTCGCAACTTACAGCTCAAAATACCAAAGTACTGAGAGTTTTATTTTGTTTTCTTTAGAGTTAGACAAAATCATATGGTGTGCAATTAATTGTCGATCAATATAATTAATGCCATCTGACAGAGTGACAAGTGGCTCATCTTCTTTTTCCTCTTCTAATCCAAATAATGGATCGCCTACGTCCTCATTAAAGTCCTCAAATTGTCTAAGAAGGTTTTTTCCTCCATCTCTGTCTTTAAACTTCTCTAACTGAAGCTTGGTCCATCTGTCTGCAGCTCCACGTTCAAATATCGCCTTATTGTTTTCAAGGTAAAACAGGGGTCAACACAACCATTGTTTAGGTTGTCCGAGACAACTTATTTTTGTTTCGGACAACCAGATCCTGCCTCCAAGAAGAAAAAAAAAAAAAGACCTAGATTAAACTTTTCCTGCTACGGGTGTTCGTCATTGTAAAAATGAACGGGAAAGAGAACCACAGTCAAAGTTTTACCCAATCAGAGCAGAGCGGGTCGTGCTCAGTTTCCCTCAGCTCAGGTGAACACCTCCCGGGAAAGCCCTAATCGTTTCCTGGACCATTTTCCACCAAGGATTACGTCGTATTTTATATATATTATATTTCTAAAAGCAGCTCACAGCATTTCCACGGTAACACTGTGTGTTGACGAGCTCAACAAAACCTTGACAGATCCCCCGACTGTTCTTAAAGCTGCACCTGTCCACGCACAGCGCTGCTCCCACCAGCCCGGGACTTCAGAGTCCACATGTCAACCCCTTCAGACATTTAGGTGTACAATGAGAATCAAAAAGCCGTAATTTGCGCAAAAAAAAGTCAGTATTAATCACAGGTGCAAGCGAACCGCACGGGGCATCTCTTTTAAAGTCGTGTCTACGTTTGAGATCACAGAGTTCTTCTAAATTTAACCAGGTGTTTCAATGCCTTTTTTACATTACATATTAATTTTAGTGGAGAAACTCGTCAGTTTGGTTAAAAAAAAAAAAGTTTTGTTTTTTTTTCTGTGCAGAGAACTTCCTGTGCTCTAATTTTTTTTTAATAAATGTATCACTAAAATGATAGCAGAGCTGTTTAAAACCTCTTTCCTCAGAAAGTCTTCAGTCCTAAGAACACTAAACTGTAACTTTTAATAAGGTCATGTAGACAGTTCACTCCTATTTTTGACAGAAAGCTTATGGACGTTGATTTTTGGTCTCTATGTCAAAGAAGAGGATGAGGACGACAACGAGAAAGTTTCATTCAAGCAGCTCCTGAAACTGTCAAACTGCTGACTGAGAACATTTGTATACAGTAAACTTTGTCTACAGAACAACATACTTATTAAATTACATTTTTATTGAGATTCTTTTGGACAACCAGATTTTGTCTTGTTATTATTTATCATAACCAGTTTTTCTTCGCCTATCAACACAATTTAAAAACTATTGTACAACGTTGAGTCGGTACTTTTGACACAAATTGGAACAGATTCTTACCAGAGAGCGTATCTTTCCCACTAGTGATTTAAATCAGACATGTGACTAGAACGTGTCGTGTTCCAGGGATTAACCATCATATTGATAAATATCGGCTAAATGTCACGATTAATTTTTTTGCCAACACCGCCCAACCCTACTTAACACAACATAAAATGTTTCCAAATATTCCGACATGTTGACAAAAATATATCTAAAGTTATATCCTGCTACAGCCCAAGAGACAACAGCTTCTGTGTCAGACTGTCACCTTGACTAGAACATGATAGGCTGAGAGATCCTGGATATCATCACTAATTCAGTTCTGACTTAAAATTTTATTCCATGTTATTAATTCTATATAAACTGAAAGATTGAATCCAACAGTATGGGTGCCACTGGGTACTTATGACAAGGGCTGCAACTAACGATTATTTTAATAATCATTTAATCTGTCAATTATTTTTTTCGATTAATCAGCCAAATCATTAAAACACTTAATTACATAAATATAAGTAAATATAAATTAATTCCTGTATCCTCGCATCAAATCAGACAGTCATTTAATACAATTAAATGTAGCATTTACTTTAAAAACTGGTTTTAAAGTTCGAAGTCTATACTTTTCACTTAAGGGTCTCAGAATAAGCGTATCTTTACAGATAGAGTTTTTTTTCCTTCTAAAACTTTATTTAAAAAAAATAAAGTTTAAAAAAAGTAAAAAAAAAAAAAAAAACAATAACTGATAATGAACTCCAATGAATATGCTGCTTAAAAGCCAAACCCCACAGCAGAGTATTTGTACACAAGGAAATCTGAGGATGTTCCTTTTACCTTCTTCGTCCTCGTCTTCATCGCTGGACTCTGACACGTGCACGCTAACCGAGGCCGAGGCGGCGTCCGTCCACTCAAAGAACACCCCAAAGCCGATGTCATAATAGTCCGTGGCAAACTCCCAGAACAGGTACGATCCTTCCTCGTGGGTGGGGACCCGCACCGTGACCACCTCGCCGCGCCCCACCGTGATCACGCTGTCCGGGTCCTGACGGATCTTCTCCTTGAAGTCCTTGATCTGCGGCCGTGTCCACATCGAAGGAGCTGCTATGACTGGTGGGGACTCTGATGAAATTAAAACAAACAAATAAATAAAAAGTAGGAGGAGATGATATTGTGTTTGAAAAACCTACAGACCACCCACCTAATAAAGGCCCATTTTCTGAGACCTCCTCCGCTGGCTCGGGTTCTGGCTCCCGGTCCATGCTCTCTGAGTACGAGTCCGACTGGCCTCCGTTGACCGTCGGCGCTTCGTCGCCGAGGAGCGGCGAGGCGGCGCTCAGCGGACCAGCTGCTGAGGCAGAAACGGGTTCCCCGCTGTTAAAGCTGCTGGAATCCAAGGCGCCGTGCACCGCCGCATCAGCCTGCTGTTGCTGCCTCTGGAGGGCCGCCTGGGACAGGAGGACAGAACGTGATGACGTCATGATTAATAACAAAATAACTATTTGGAGATGCCAGTGACAAAACTGAGACTGATTCAAGATGCTTGTGATTATTCTGAGACTGGAGAAAATTAGTCGCTTATGCAGGATTCACCTCGAGTGGAATAATCAGGAAAACTGTCTCTGACCCGAGGCCTCCGATGGGCCAGAGGTCCATCGGAGGCCTCGGGTCAGAGACAGTTTTGATAACAAATGTTTTGAAACTGGCAAAGTTTCCAGGTGTAAGCCTACAAACATCCCACCTGCTGCTGGGCCAGCTGGACCTGGTAAAGCTGCTGCATGTACTGCTGATAGTGCTGCTCCTGAAGCTGCCGGATGAGGCTCAGCTGCTGCTCCGGGCTGTTGGGGTACTGCTGCACAGCGTACTGCTGGAACTGCACCGCTGTCTGAGCGTTCAAAGCTGCCATTATCTGCTGCCTGGATAAAGCAACCAAAATAAATAAACAAACATGGTACGTTTGGACATGAAAGACATGGAAGTAAGACTGTTCTCAAAATGATGGGAAAATATGATTTTGCACAAATATTTGAGGGGTAAACACACTTCTGTTGCTCGACCCGTAGCCTCTCCTCTTCTGCCTGTCTCCTCTCCTCCTCCTCTCTTCTCCGCCTCTCTTCCTCCTCGAGCCTTCGTCTCTCCTCCTCCTGGCGCCGACGCTCCCTCTCCTCCTCCTCCTGCCTCAGCCGCTCCTCTTCCTCTTTCCTAAAAATGAAGGGCAAAGATATGCACAAATTTTAGGAGTTTAGGATTTTAAGAGTTTCAGGTTCTGGTGTGTGCGTTTGCAACTTCACCAAAACATCAGGTTAGATTTGGAAGAGACTCCGACTGAGTTGAACGTTTAGACATTTTAAGCAAAAGGGGCAACTGAAGCCGAGCACCTCACCTTTTTCTCTCCTGCTCCTCCCTTTCGATTTTGTGTGATATGACGTAAGGAGCAAAGAGGTTACAGCACTTGTTGAGCAGCTTGACAAACTCCAACATGGCCTCTTCCTTCTCCATGTTACCGAGGGCGGCCCACTCTTTTCTGCAGCCAAAGAAAGATCAATAAGTTCTAAATATTCTGAATGATTTCTTTTAATTAAAAAAAAAAAAAGCTTGACTCCATCAAATTTGGTTGTTTTTTGTTTTTGTTTTGTTTTTTACCCACAACAACATCGCAACATCATCATTAGTGAACCAACTCGAGCAGTTGATGAGTGAAAAATAATTTGGAAACCATGATGGAGAACGGTTAGTGTGTTTTGTACCTCCGTCATCAGCCAACAAATACAGGAACATCTACACCTCAAAGAAACCTCAACAAAAATGAATGCTACAGTTGACTTTGCTCTCTGGACAAACAATGCCCTGCAGCTTGATTTGCCTTGCTTTGAACTTAAAAACCAAGCCGAAGCGGGTGAAACCACCCAATGGAAAGACCCTGAATTTAAGCCAAGTAAAGCGCAGTAGGAATGAGTCAAACCATGGCAAAAGACCATAATACAACAATTTCACACTATAATTTAGATACTGGAAGTGAAATATAGTGGGATTTTTAAGTTTACATGTCAAGCTCTTCTTTTACAAAAAGAACTAGCTCATTATTTTCACATAAACACTGAAATGTATTTAGATATAAATGACAAGTTAAAGCACCAGCCCAGTTGAACTTAAACAGTTTTAGATGTAAATTTGTTCAAATGTATTATTTCCCATAATTTGTACTTTTTATTTAAAATTTTAATTATCTGTTTTAGAAGACACTTTTTAAAGTGAAAAAAAATGTAGTTATATGATCATAAAATATGAAATTTTAACAATTTAAAAAGAGATTGAACTTGGGTTACCTGCGATCGTTGCCCAGGACGTCGAAGAAGCCGACCTCCGGCGAAGCGTCAGGATTATAGGGGCCCAGTAACACCTGCTTGTGCAGGGCCACCAGCCGCAGCTTCTCCTCATACGTCGGGTGGAAGGCTTTGCCATCTTTATCTGAGAGCACAGGGCAGCAGTGAGAGAGAAATTAGTTTGCACTTATTTAATTATTATTATTATTATTATTATTATTATTATTATTATATTAAGGCCCACCCACACTTCAAAATGCTATTGTATTTTGCTACCAAAAACAATGCGACTCGTACACCAAAACAAGCAGAAAAAGGAGCGTGTGCGAAAAGGGAAACTTGTGCTTTTAGTCCTATTCAAGGCCAGCATCTATCACAAAGAAATCAGTGACAGTGCACTCCCGAGATCAGGTCGCCACACCAAGATAAACCAGGGAGAACTAGGAAGTGGATTTCTGCGCAGAACAGTAGGTAAATAACTACACCTAACCCTGTAAGATACACTGACAAAACACAAAGCAGTGATTTCTATTGCACGGTGTCAAGTAGTCCTAAACCTGTTTGTACAGTCACAAGTCTTCTGCAACAGCTAAAAAAAGAGCTATTGGCATCAGGTAATTACTCCAGATTGTAAAAAACTATGTTCCATATTACATGAAAATGTGTGAAGCAAAAAGATGTCTTTATATTGGCAGAAATGGGAATTGTGTGTTTTATTCAGGCTGTAAATCAAACTCGTGGTCACACTGACTGCAACTTTTTATGCTATGAAGCAGTTTAAAACCCCATTGGAAACCATTTTTATCCTCAACAACATTTCTTTCACGGAAGCAAGAATATATATATTGTCTCCAACTTTCTGATGCAGCTCTAAAGGCTCCCTGTTTTGCATCAATGAATGGCAGGCCGTGTTAAATTAAACCTCTCCAGCAAATCACACTCAATAATGGAGCAGTCCGTCCCACGATGACCTGTGCTACTCCGTTCAAACCCCATGGAAGCATGGAAATACCAGCTAAGACAACGGGAGGACATTTATTTCGACTACATGTAAACACAAAAGGGGAAAATTCGACAGTTTCAAGCTTATTTTACGATTTATCGGTCAGCTAGCAGGTTGAAAAGCTAATGCTGCTGGGGTTGACAGTTAGCGGCTAATATTAGCATTGTGCTAACCTCATTCAGAGCGCGACTGGCCTCACAACAAACCTTTCCAATAAGAATAACCTTACATTTTCCTGCATCATACAAGTTTTTTTTAGAAACGTAGAATGAATACCTTTGAAAAATTTCAGGGCCATCCCGTACAGCTCCAGCAGAGGAAAGCCCCACTTCCCCTCCATCGCAGATTTTTCTGCATCTTCGCCCTCAACGTCGGCCGGAGTATCGGCCCGCGGTTCAGACGGGACGGAGTTCGGCTCCTCGCCTTCAGGGTCTGGACTGAGGGTGAGGCCATCGATGGAAACTTCGAGCCGGCTGGATGTAGCGCTGTTGAGGTCGCCGCTCTGAACCTCCGTCGCCATCATTGTAGACTGTCAGCTGAAGCGGCCACGTACCTACTTCCGGTTAGACCGGGCGGAAGTTCCGGTTTTGTTTCTCCACTTAAATAGTGACGAAGCCTTAACCCGTGTGGATAATAACACTGAAAATAAATTTATATTTACAAAAGCAAATAAACATTTTTTTCAAATAATATTGAAGATATTTTAGGTGAACAAAACGAACAAGAATATTTATATTTTGTTGTTTACCACTAGAAGGGGCCCATGAGTCACTATTACAAACAGGTTCAATTCAAATCCAATTGAACGTGATCCAATGTAAACAAATTATTGCATGTCATTTACACCTCATTGCAATAATATATTCCAATCCAGTTGCTATTCCTATTCAAATATTTATATTCAGTACATTATGAAGTGTCAATTAGTACAAAGATGTGTATAAATGTGTACTAAAATAATACATAGCTACTTTCCCATTCTGTAAGTCAGCTGTAGCTGAGAAAACTATAAACTCTTTTTTTTACAATAATTTTCAGCTAATCTTACAAAGTTGTTCATCTTCCTCCAACAGCTGGATTAAAAAAAGACAACTACAGAAGCAGTTTGCTACAAATAAGGCCATCCATCCATCATTTGCTGCATTACAAAGTTGGGTTGTGGAGACAGCAGCGTGAGCAGGGAGGCCCAGATGTGCTTTTCCACAGCCGCCTCAAAGCGTATGAGAGACTTATAGCAACACAACAATTTCTGTGAGCATGTTTTTTGTGTCTCTTTCAGTCTAAAGATATGATTAAATGGTCAGATACTTACCACACTTTGTCATTTGTGTAGCACTTTTCTTCGACCCTATTGAAAATGTCACAAGGTTTAGCAGAGATGAAGGAAAATTTTGAAAGAACTTAGATTTTTTTTTTATTTATAGTATTTATTCATTTCATTTTAAAAAACTAAACAAAATACATTACATACAACAAAACAATACAAACAAAATAAAAGGCAGCAGATGAAGAAAAAAAATCTTATATCTGCTCCTATTTACAAAAAATATAGTAATTTCAAACAATAATGAACCAAATAATAAAACAAAACAAAAAATTCAACTCCTCAAACAGTAATTCATACAAATAAAACAATTTCATATTTCTTTAACAATTTTACTTTGATCATTTTTTTAAAGGAATGAATTGATCCAATGCTGTTAAAATCATTTTCCACATTATTTTTTATACCTTTTACTGAAGTGCATCTGTACTGCAAATTTGTTCGAATTTTCAGTTTACAAACATTTGTAGTCCCTTCAAATTAAAGCAGCTTTCCCTCTTAACAAAATTTGATTGGATGTTTGAAGGTAACACATTTTTATGAGCTTTATACATAACCTGCAGAATGTTATAATCAACCAACTTATCAAATTTTTATAATTTTAATTGATGAAACAATATATTAGATGGGTGATAGTAATGCTTTCTTGTGATAATTCTTATGGCTCTTTTTGTAAAATAAAAATGGGATTAGTAATTTTTTTACATGCATTTCCCCAGACCTATATAATAAATCAAATGTGGGACGATTATTGCATTATATAGTATAAATAGTGATGTATCATTAAATAACTCCTTAACTTTATACAGTACTGCAATAGAGTTTGCCATTTTTGTTCTTAGGTAATTTATATGAGGTTTCCATGTCAGTTTTTCGTCAGTGACTCTGCAAATCTCATGACTAATGGTGTTAAACTGTTTTTGTTTTTAGTTTTAGAGGCAGCTGTCCATCTGTTTAAAAAATGAGTAACTGAACCAGAAAATCTAATGTAAAACTGCTCAACTTGTGTTTTCCCACTGACCCTGTCCCTCCAGATTTATAAATGAGTGTTGTTTGTTTGATGATCTGTATCTATCAGAGAAATTCTCACCCACACTCACACAGGAGCAGGAAACAACACCTTGGTTTTAGCATAGCAATATAGCCAATACCCAATTAGGGGCCTTCAGACAGAACAACCTGTGGAATATCCTAACATACATGTGTATCCTACCTGCAAAGCTGTTAGGTGTCAAAGCACTGGTGTTGATGTGAAATGACACGCAGGCTTTAAGACAAACTTCAAAAACAAGTTGTCACAGAAAGGTTATTGGAAGCAGATGTTTATTGCACGAGTTAAAAGTTGATTCCCTGGAACCAAATATGTGTTGAAATTGTTGTCTTTGAAAGTTGACAGGAAGTATTAATTTCCTTAAACTTACTTTAAGGATTTTTTTTGTTGTTTGTTTTTCTCACAGAGTTCTTCATTGACAGTTTTCAAACAATTTGCTTTTACTAATGTTGCAAAGCTAAAAAAAGAAATTCTGTCCCAGTTTCAGAGTTGTCAAGTAGTGAAGTACAAATACTTTGTTACCTTACTTAAGTAATTTTTTTTGGTTATTTATACTTTACTGGAGTAATTATTTTTTAGCCTACTTTTTACTTCTATTTAGTACATTTTATGCTACTCCTTACTTTTTAAATGCAAAAATTATTTTATTTCTACTTCACTTTGACTTGTTTTCATTCTACCTTGTCATTATACTGTATATGAGTTGGCATGGTGGCTCGGTTGATAGAGCTACCCTAGGGTACCTAGGGTCCACTCTTTCAGAAAATGCATGCCAACAGAAAAAAAAGCTGTGTCTTTTGACCACACCCCTTTTCTATTGTGACCATCAAAGTTAGGGGCAGCTATACAGGAAACACAATTTTATAAGCAAGATATTAGCAGATTTGTATTTATTAGCTCTTTGATTTAAATGACATTTCATTAAACAAATATGCAAACAGTGATGTCATTGGAGGGTCAAAAAGGTCTCAATCCCAACATAAGATGAAAATATTCATCTTTTATTTGAGTTTACCACACACATCCTAGATATTCAAGATAGATCTTTCAGAAAACAAACTTGTTAAAAATACACTAGACCAGTGGTTCCCAACCTCAGGGGGCATCCCAAAGTTTTCAACATTATATAAGCCTTTATTAAGCCATCATATGATAACCTGGTCGATTCATTATCCCAAAGCAGTTAGATTTTCTGTAATGACATTTATTAGGAGGTGACCTCCAAAAAAAAAAAAAATGCAGAAATGACTATATTGTATTAAAATAATTAATTTATGTTAAATTTAGGATGCACTAGTCTAGCTGTTTCAGTTTATATACATATATCAAGGCTGCACAAACCTTTTCCTTAAAATAAAAATCTGAGGGCTGCGGCCAAATACAATAATATATTTCATGAAGTACAAATACTTCTTACAGTCCTTTTATTTTAATGATTGTGTCCTGCTGAAGTGTGACATGATTTGTTTGTGTACAAACTAATACGGTATCAGAATTTTCTCATTCAACCCCAATTAAATTCACTCCATCTAGGAGGCACAGTTTATATGGATAGCATTTATTTTTTACAGTAAGAAGCTACAAAGGGAAATAAAATAAGTAACAACTTTCTACTTCTTCCTGTTTTAAAATATATATATAAAAGGAGTAGAAAGTGCAGATAATTGTGTGAAAATGGAAGAAGTAGAAGTAAAAAGTAGGCTGAAAAATAATTACTCAGCACAGATACCCAAAAATTCTACTTAAGTATATGTACATAGTTACTTTACAACTCTTCTTTAAACCTTAGGATCCATACTTTTACCCGAGTAATGAGTGTGAATACTTCTGACACCACTGGTCAGTGTTTGGCGTGAGCTATGTCGAATATTTGCATCTTCGTTTCCTTTTTTTTTTTTTTTTTTGAAGAACATTGGTTCATTATTGCTTCGTCCGTCAGAGCGGATTTGTTTTTTCTTCACGATGTGTATTGAGCTCCTGCCTTCCATTAGGCTTCTCTAAACAGACATGGGGCCGCAGCAGCGCCCCCTGGGGTGACGGGTTCACACCTCCGCGGGGCCGCCGCGGTGCCAGTCGGCCTCGATGGTCGAGCCATTCACACGTCCGCTCAGCGCAACCTTTGATCGCAGGTGGGGAGGATTTAAAAACCCGACCGAGCGCAAACGTCTCCATCGCAGTCAGTCGCCGGAGCTCAGAGGCAGAGGCTCGTCATGTCTGCAGTTCAGGGGAATACGCTGAGACCTTTCCACATGTACCAAGAAGGCTCCCCGCACATCAGCGGCTTCACTTCAGGTTGGTGACGTTTTTGGAAAGTTCCGCGGAAAAGCTCTGGTTGGAGCTGCGCGCAATTTACGCATCTCCAACTCGCTTTTTTTTTTTTTTTTTTGCTTTCAGAGTTTGGCGCATCTGGTGCTGGGAACTTCTTCAACTCTGACCCCATGGAGGACAAGTGCGTCTCGATCCTGACCCACAGGAGAAAACGGACCAACTTCACTCAACAGCAAATAGAACTGCTGGAGAAAGTTTACTCCGAAACAAAATATCCAGACATCTACCTGAGGGAGAGGCTGGAGGCTCTGACTGGGCTGCCAGAGTCCAGAATTCAGGTTGGTTCCCACTTTTACTTTTATTATTATTATTATTATTATTATTATTATTATTATTATTATTATTATTATTTAGAACTGACAGATTTCAAAGGACTCAGACTCCAGCACCACTATCTGTTGCTGTAAACTAAACAGAGAATTTCACCTGGTTTTATTGTTTCAGGTGTGGTTTCAGAATAGAAGGGCCAAGTCTCGTCGCCAAGTTGGCTCTTCATTAAAGGCATCCAACACACCAGCTGGGGAGCATTTTGTCCATCTTCCAAGTAGAATGGGTCCAGAAAAGGGTAATTATTAAATTTACTTTGCATCTGTTCATGCCTTAAAACAATGTTCAAGATAATCCATGTCAACTTGTTTCCTTGTTTTTCTTTTAGTTTATAACACTACTGAGGTCCATCGGATAGGTGCGTTTTTTGATGAGAGTTCATCGAAGCTAGAGAGCGAGGACACTCACAAGACCCATTTTCCAACCAAACCCAGCAGCTTCGACCAGCCACCGCCTTCCTTTCTCTACGCCAGAAACGAAACCAGAGCGACGCCGGTTGAGCAGACACAGACGAACCCGAGCTGCGACGTCCGTCTTCGCGCCAACAAAAACGAGCACCGTGCCAAGATGGGAGCCAAAGCGACCGGTGGCCGGGGCCCAAAGCTTCTGACTGAGTATGAAAATTTCCCGCCGAATAAAACCATAGGTCCCGAGATGAAAGTCGTGATTCCTCACATCCCGACCCGAAGTAACTTCAGCAGGTTATCTCCCAAAAACAATGGGGGACAAATGCAGTATCCACAGCTGAGGGCCACAGAGGGGTTCTGTCACTTTTCTCCAATTCAAACCACTGAAACGCAGGAAGTCACAGACTCTGACTCTGAGTGGGAAAACAAAACCATAGTTGACTTTGGTGGCTTTATGTAACATTGAAGGCTTAATGCGTCTTTTTAAGAATGATTAAAATCTGAATTTATTATTATAAAATTGCAAAAAGGCTGGTGTTTAAAAGAAAATTAATACAACTGTGTATTGGTATTTTCTGTAATCTGTGAATAAACTTTGACAAACAAAAACTGCGTTGCAATATTAGGTTTAATATAACAAGAGGAAAACATTTATGTACAAATGCCCTGAGGCACTTTCATATACAACTTTACAAAACTGAAAAAAGGAGATTCTCTCTAGGAAAGAGCCATTAACTTAAGAGTTTTACGGTCAGATCAGTGATGCAGGCTTTGTGAGGGTGTGTGTTGCAGCAGCAGCCACGCCTAAAAAGTTGGAATTGCAAAGATCTGAGGAATCGAAAAGCATCAAGACCCCGGTAATCGGTGATCCCAATGTCAACAACAGTCTTTTTTTTTTTTGTTTTTGTTTTTTTCATAGAGTCTGAACAGTTTGTGTGAAAGCACCATTTTCAGGAACGTCAACATGTCACACTGCTGTGAGTGCATGCAGGTCCTCAGACTGCGTTGGTGTTGTTGGCAGCGAATGCGTGCAGATTACCCAGCTGACTCAGGCCGCTCTGGATGTGCCCCACGTGGATCTCAACGTTATTCTGAAAGCAACTGGGCACACAAGGAAGAAATGAGCCGATATAAAGAAAGCATAGAACAGATGACAAAAGTAGAAAAAAACTCATCTTGCACCAACATTTGTTTCATTTGGTCTAAAAAGGTGTTCATTGTGGCTGTTTTTCTATTCGCTTTGGAAACTATCTTGAATCAAAAATTCAAAGACTAATCAGCTGCAGATGTGGATCTGATGCTTATATTAAGAGTTTCATTAAAATACACTAAATGTTTCATGAAACCTTTTGCTAACAGGCGATCAGATTGTGACAAAATATTTACACTTTTAATGGATCATTAATCTAGAAGGTGATGAAGAGAAACATTGTTAAAAATAAAACACAAAGAGACACATGAGAGGCAGTGGAAAGGATAGACACTTTTGTCCTTTCCAAGTTCACCCTGGCAGCAGTTTTGTCCGTCCAACAATCATTTTATTAAAGTTCTGATAATCTCTGTCTTGCGTTTCATCAGATATTTCAAATAACTTTATTGACTTAGTACAAAAAGTAAGGAAATGTGTGATTATTTCTTTGTCGTAACAATGCTTCTTGAACATGAATAAATCTTATGGCAGCCACCTGATTGGCAGCACCTGGGGGCACCAGAAGCAACAAAACAAGTGTTGATAACAACAGCAAAATAAGCCGTTTGGAAGAGAGGCAAAGTTTTCATGTGTGCAAACCACACACTCAGCTCTACTGCTCATCCCACAAATGCATGTTCCTTACAAACGTAAGGTGTCAGACAGGTGAATGTTACCTGCCCGAAACAAAAATGTTCAAAATTTGATCAAATATAAGAAAAACGTGTACCGTACTTTGCACTACAAAATTAACATGGTTACACACAGAGGTACATAACATCTGATTAAACAGATGCAAACATTGCAGACTGAGTCACTCATATGGGAAAAATCTTGTGCCAGCAGGAACTGAATTTGAATTATTCAGATTGAATCTGAATGTACATAATTTGAAATTGAATGCAT
>JAUBOC010000071.1:9988162-9999006 GCA_032275365.1 Anablepsoides cearensis
CATTAACACCTCCGCCAATCACAACTTGGGACGTCTCCGCCCACAGGACAACATGTTCTGCAGAGACCCCCTTCTCCAAAAACCAGGTGAACAAAGCTGTGGAAAAAAATATTTTCTGAGGAGATCATTTTCTTTGAGGTGAGCAGAATAGTTTATAGAAACAACAGTGAAAACATCAATGATAATCAGTTATAAAATTACTTTCAGTGAATTTCTGTTTTTTGCACTTCATAAGCATTTTTTTTTATTTCTACTCTTCAGAAGTTCATCATGGTGGTCTTCATTAAAACTCAACAAAAAAAGTGAAGGAGAAGAACAGAGGGGTAAAGGGTGTAGAAAGTACTTCAAAATCTAAAACCCGCTCGGAGTAATATTAATAGCAATAATTTATTTATTTTTTTCTGCAATGGCATCAAAGAACAAACAAATGTTGAAGTGCCAATCTTTCAGCAAGCAGTAATGACAAAAAAAGTTCATTAAACAACAATATCATTCAAAACAATAAAGTACACCCAATAAACACAATGCCCTAGTTGTAGGGAAAAAAATACACTTCAAAAAAAAAAAAAAAAAATGGTGGAGCTCAGTAGCCATTTAAAACCAGCCCAATTCCCGAAAAGCCAGTGCAGACCAGTACCGCAAGTCCAGTTTCAGTCCAGTCAGTAACCACACTATAGGCCTTGGATTTGTGTGCATGTGTGTACATGTTTGTCCTTTTGTTTGGGGCACCCTGTTTGCACTGACCGGGGAGAGGAGCCCTGCCTGTGTTTGTGGTTGAGGAACTTCCTACACACACACACACTTACACACACACTCAGGTAGTGGTGATCAGAAAACAGGCCGAACAGATCAGGGCTCCCAAAAAACTTAGTCTCTTCAGTTCAGAGTCTTGGAAAAACAAAACAAATAGTCATCATAGGAATGCTACTCCGTAACTCTCATACACTGAAAAATAATAGTAATAAAATCAGGAAATCAAGTTTAGTTAGAGAAAAGAAAAATAAAAAGAGTTTTTTTTTAAGTCAGTAAAATCAGAGAAAACAAACAAACAACAACAACAAAAATAAGAAAATGGAGCAAAGGGCTAAAAGCGGGGGGAGGAATAGGATAAATTTACTCGTGTAGAAGCTCTTGGAGACAGTTTGGGGACTTGAAGATCTCGGGGACTTCGCTGTCCAGTTTGCAGATGACCTTGTAGATGGCCTTTTTCCAGGAGGGGTCCACGTCTTTTCCCGCCACGATGGCGTTGAAGAACTCTCTCAGTGTGATTTCTGCCACCTCCAGGAAGCGATCGGGGACCTTTGTGATAACAGAGAAAGCACAGGGTCAGGTTTGAGTAACTCAGGCACCATGTCTCAATTCAAGGCCCACGTGGGCCACGTAGGGTCAGTAAATAAATAAAAGCATTCATAATTTGGGTTTAGCTCCAGTATCAGTAATTGTAATTGCGTTTTACTTAACATCTCATTAAAAGCAAATTTTTCGGTTTGTGATAAATTTTTAAACTCTGCCTTCTTTGTTTCTTGATGAATGAATCCTGAGATATCGTAGTCCGTGTAGGATACTCAAATGCATCCTACGCTTTGGGGGTTTTGTTGGCCACATGAGTATGCGCCTCCATATTGGGACAGCCTACGGCGTGGGGCAACCCCTGAATTGAGAAACGGTCATGGACATAAATAGTTAAAAGTCTCTCAAATATAAACTTTGCCCCTGATGTTATCTACTAGCAGAGCATGATGATGGTTTCATAGTGGAGGTAAATCCATAAATCTCCCGTCTCTTGAGCGTGCACTTCCTCAAAACCCAATTAAGGCGGCGGCCTGAGAAAAGCGTTTTCTTGTGAACTCTCGGGTCCCTCTCACTTTTCCCACTTCCCTCCACAGCAACGCGGCCGCCGTGACACCTTTACGAGTCCCCCCCCCCCCCACACACACACACGCCGCGACTCTGAGAGAGCGGACTGAAGAGGAAGTACTAAACGCTTTGGGAGCGGGGAGACACGCTCGCCTCTTTAGTGTCCCTGACAGCAGCGCTCACAGACACCGCGGAGATGATTAGTCTGGCAAAGATCTGTGACACCTTCCCCCAAGCCAACACTCTGTCACACACACACACACACACGCTCATGCAGGCGTGAGCGCACACACCAGCGCGCACACCTCCTTGTGCCAAGGAGATGACACATCCTGTACGGTGACAGAGCTCTACATAAAGCTCGCTGCACACACACACACACACACTAGCCACCCTGGTGTACTTGGCTGAGTCTCTCTCCTCGACTCAGAGCTCAGGGCGATGCAGCCTTCAGGGGTCACCTGCTTGGATAATGCTGACTGTCTCCCTGCCTGCCTCCCTTGATACTCACACAGACACATACTGTCACACACACATTTATATATATAAAGCAGCAGCTTGCCCAAATGCCTGACAGAGCGCTCCTCTCTTCTCCTCTCCTCCAGTGTCCTGCAGATACTCATCAGGAGTGTCAGGACACTGCAAGGTTAGTGGCCACTGGAACACACACACACACTTCTTCCACACAGATATACACACTTATGTACTCGTGGGACAAGCCCACTGCTCCCCTAGGGGTGATGAATGGATGCTAAGATGTATGTGTGTGGTTTCACGCAGTTTCGTGAATAAGGAAGCTTGTAAGCAACGTCTGACACACACACAAAGGGAAAACTATAATCCAATTCCCCAAATATTGAATTCCCGCCTCGTCCGGTAGAATAAAAGTGGACATAATTCATTGTTTAGGCTGCTTGTCGCTGTTGGAGCAGTGGCACAATAACCCTGACGCCAGGGCACGGGCGACGCTTGTGCGGCTGCGCGAGCACGCTTTTCCCAACAGACTCCGCTGACTTGGCCAAAGGAGCGCAGCGCCCTAGCCGCTGGATGCAGGGAGTGCTGCATTACTAAGAATATTCCTGCATGGAATTTCTCCTGACGTTTTGACTATAAAAGGACAGCAAAACGCTGACTGCAAGGAGAAAAGCAATGTCAAGGAGAAAAGGGTATTGGTATTTCAGATCCTCTTGACTGCGAGAGGGAGAGAATGGGAGGGGGTGGAGGGGGAAGGAGGGGCTTGAGAGGAGTCTAAGGAGAGAGTTTGGAACAGCAGAACAGAGGGGAGTTATTCCTGTCCCGCAGACCTTTGTTTTGCCACGACATCGGAGTTGTGTTTGAGAGCGAGCCGACTGTTTGCCCCCCCCCCCTCCTTTCCCTTCAGCTAGTCCCATTCTGACCCATTCCCCCCTCTCCCTTCTCTCTCTCCATCATTCTCTCTTGGGTCAGCTGTTGGGCCCTTTGTTCCAGAGGCATTGCGGGGGATTATCCGGTGTGGCTGTTCATTTGCTCTGCTGTCCCCCTAAATGGGGCCAATCGCGTGGCTCACAATCCTTCATACATATTTCATAGGGCTTTTTAACAACTTCTCAGCAGAGACCAAAATTAAAACACAGATGTACAAGGAGGGGAGGCAACAAAGGGCAGAGATTTTTTTTTTTTTTTTTTGGGAGGGCGTTGACTTGTGTGTGAGGAGTGACACCTGGAAAAGACAAACAAGGTGACTGAGAGTCACACTGAGCCAGCTGAATTAGAAAACTACTTCCTGTTTAGCAATTTTCACACATATGCTTAGACATTTTTTCAGCAGTGTCTCCTGATTGGATTGTTGTCGAATAGTAACTGTGATGTTTTTATCACAAAATCCTGAAACAAACAAAAAAAGGTAATATCCAACAGATTGGCTTAGACTTGAGAAACATGATTCAGCAACTTTTGCTTCTACTGTCAAAATCATCAAATACATTTAAGAAGATGGTTGTTATTGTCAAAGACTAGTTTTTTTTTTAATTTGTTTGGATTAATCTTTGTTTTGATCATGTAAACCAGTTTTGCAACCATGCTTCCTGTTTTATTTTTTGGAGTCTGTTTGTTTTGCTTCTCTGCCACCTGGTTTCTGTTAGCAATCAGGACACCTGCTCTCTGTATTAATGCTTCTTCGGTTTTATTTGCCATTAGTCTTCTGTATCAATTAGTCCTCGACATGTCTCGTCTTAAAACTTCAGTTAAAACTAATAAAGTCTATTTCAATTCAAATCCTACAGCATGTTTTTGACAAGTTTTTTTTTTTACACTTGAGCAGTAGGTTTTAAAGGTTAACTTTAAAAAGTGGAGCAATGTCAGGAGAACACAAACTGGAAATTATATTTATCTAAAAATGATAATAAATAAAATATGGCAACACAAAAGAAATGAAAATGTAAAATGTACAAAACCAATATGCAGACAAAGAATAATATCTATTTTTTTTTTAAATATTTTCTTGAGAATTGAACTGGAAATTTGATGCAAGAAAGGACTGAAGGACAAAATTGTTCCCTGTACACACAGCTCTGTGAGGACCCATTGTCCCTTTTGGGGACAAAAGCCTGGTCCCCACCAGGGGAAATACCGTTGGTGGGTCAGGGGTTAGGATTAAGGTGTGAATTGAGTTTAGGTTAAATTTAGGGTTAGGTATCTACTGGAGGGGTCAGGTTTAGGGTAATGGGTGAGGGTTGGGGTCAGTAAAGGAATAGAAGTCAATTCAAAGTCCCCATGAGGATAGTGGAACAAACATTTGTGTGTGTGTGTGTGTGTTTTCCAGGACATTCAAAGAACAAGGCTTTCATGAAAAGAGATGTTACCACTGACACAGTGTAATGCAATATGAAGAAAGGAAGACAAGGATAAAACAGATGAAAGAATCTGCAAAGGTGATAAATCTCTGCTTCCCCTAACCTTTGTATTGTGCTGTGTTGGATAAATACCAATCAAGAGACAGAAAAAAGAAAGAGGGTCTGATAGCAATGAGGCAGTTAATCACTCCTTTACACCAACTACATCCCCCCTCTCTCCCCAACAACTCTCCCCTATTCTCTCCATCTCTCTCTCTCGTGACAGGTTGCTTTGAGACAGAAGGATAAGCTTTTTTTCAGAGAGAGGGAATCGGATTTCCTGCTTTTTGATGAGATAATAAAATATGAGGGAGGACAATAGGAGCCTGTGGATGGCTTGCTGGGAGCTATTCACTCCAGCAGCAGCCCCCCCCCCCGTCTTAAGACTGCTTAGACAAACGTTTAAAAAGGTAGCCAGAGGCCCGAGCCCTTATACAAAGGCTACTGTTACACACAGTGTAAAAGTGGATATGTGTGTGTGTGTGTCTTTGCCTGTGTTTCGTTAAAGCCTGAGAAATCTCTTCTCTCTCGGTGACTCAGGCTTGGCTGTTTGTTTGACCAGAGTGTTTCTCTCATTTTGCTTTTGGGAACTGTCAGGAGATGTATTGCACCTTCTATTTGCACAGCGTTAGCCAAACATGACAAGACCCTGGAAGATAAGGCTGTGTGTGTGTGCAAGTGTGTGTGTGCATGCTAGCAAGCTGTTGCCTTGAAGGATGAAATGCAGGGACACAACACAAGCCAGGTTAATTCCTAACTCCAACCAGGCCTGGGAATCCCAACACTTCCCAGGCTTTCTTGTTCCTGCGTTGATGTGAATTTTCGAAAAATCATTGAAAATTTTAGATCCGAATTACACAAAAATTCATATCTTTCCAAGAAACTTTATTGAAAAAACATTTGAACTTGGCTTTAAAACACGGATCTGAATAAGGTAGATTAAACATGAGTGGACCATCAACATTTTTTGTGAAAATCCAGAGCTTTTCGAACCTCAAACATACACACACAGGCCTCTGTGCCTCACGTATCTGCTCCAATCAATAATCTACAAAGGCCTTGATAAGCCCTTGGCCCACACTGTCACTTTAAACAAACACAACCCATGTCCCCTGTCTTCCTACCCCTCACCATGCTTGTCCTCAGTCTCCCTCCCTTGCACTGATAAGACTGTGCCATGACTGAGGAGTCTAACCAACTAAATCAAAACGACACCTCTAACTGACTATTGCAGTTAAATCCTTTCCATCTTAAAGGGTTAATATCTGTCATTTGTTGAACCTTCCGTGTTTCCGGGATAGCGTCAGCTCCTTAAGTCTGTCTGTTGTCAGGTCTGTGCTTTGGAGACTGTTGGGACGGGAAATGGGCCTCAAAGCTGAGCAAACATCAGCCACCCTCGCTTCACTGATAGCCTTGAGAACATGGAGCCTTGAGGGGCTGTTGTGTATATGTGTGTGTGTGTGTTTGTATCTCGCCGTCTGCTGCCGTCTATGTGTGCAGAAGCATTAGAGTCACATGGTGGACTTCTCAAGGTGCACCTTGACGAGAAAGTCAAGGGCGGGGGCACGTTCAAAGACATTGATGGAGTCGCTCTTCGTCTTGTCTGAACCCCTACCCTTAGACACACACAAGTTGAGAATTTAGTTTTTCTCAGGGTTTGTTTTTAGGCATCTTTTCTCCTCTCTTCTTGCTGCTCAGTAGGTTTCCAGAAATGGGACATGGGCTGAAAACTTAGACACAAACAGCACAGGATCCCCAAAGGGTATGGTTCGCCCTTGTTGGAAAACTTACAGGTTCGTTGCCTGATATTTTACGGTTGCGCCAAGCTGAGGGAAATCCATTAAAATTGGGTGGTGGTGGGGGGTGTGAGGGTCATCAAGTGCTGGGCCTCTGCAGGTCAGGAAGTCAACCCAGCCTTAAGAGTCTGTGAGTGCAGGAGGCAGCGGGGAAAGAAAGGAGCAAGGGAGTCTGGAAGATAGGAGCGGGACATCTGGAGAGGAGGAGATTGGGGGGGGGGAGGGAAGGAGGAGGAAGAAGGGTGGAAGGAAAGAGGGTGGGAGGCTTAGCAAACAAAGGATGGAGTGTGAGGAGCTGCAGTGAAGGAGGAAGGAGGGAAGATGGATGGAGGGATGCAAGGGCAGGAGGAGGATCAATAAGGCGAGGGAATGAAGGAAAAATAATAAACTGCTGATTGGATTGAAGGAAGAAGAGTTTGGCATCAGCAGGTGAAGAATGAGAGACGTGTGTGGGTGGGTGGTGGGGGGGTTGCTTTGACACATCTGCAGCTCTGATGCACACCCTGGTCATTTTGGCATGCGTCCCTTCGCCACGCTTCATTAGTCTCACACACACACGGACAGAGACCAAAACGGTCCAGAAATAATGACATAATCAGCAGCTGTGCCACAGAGCAGGCTGCCCCGCACAAGGTGACCAGGGACAGAGGGAGGAGGGGGAAGACGGAGGGAAAAGAAGGGAGGAGGAGGAGGTCGGTAGAAATCAAGCGCCGCGAGATGATGAGCAGGTGAAAGCAACAACGATCGTGTACTTTTTTCACGTTGAAGGGGTTCCACGCCAACCTCCGTCGCCCCAGGCTGTACACACTCCTCCGGTCATTTAATCAGCACGTGGAATCAATCTCTAAATCTCACATGCATACATAAGTGCACTCACACTTCACCGTGAAGAAAAGACCTGTCAGGGCGCATCAAACGGGGGGTCCTCAAAGGCTCTAAGCTGCTGCCTGAGACGATCAGACACTTTTCTTTTCTTTCACTTCCTTTTTTCAATAAATCTACGAAAGAAAATTAGTTTACGTTTTTTTTTTATTAAAAAAAGGGATATAACAATTAACCGAGAATTGATTTATAATTGATTATAACTGCTTAAAATGAATCGATTCATGAAATAAATTTTCTGACAAATTCTGCACTTGATAACTTTTGGTCACAAAATAATTTGTGAGAACATTTTTATTTATTTTGAAGTTATATTCTGTTAGAAACATAACAGGCAGCTAAAGTTTGATACAATAATGATGTTAAAGGAAAATAATCAAATTTGGTAATAAAATGGCTACAATTCATTTTGTTGAAAAAAATACCGTGAGCTTAAAATCAATAATCAAATCAGTGATTTAAAGATCATTTCTAAATTAGTTTTGAGACACTACCTACTTGTTTTTTCGCCTCACATTCTTCTGAAAGAAATAGTTTGAAAAGAGAGAAAAAAAAAGATTTATTTTGCTTCGTCAAAACCCTTTGGCCAAGTCACATGACGCAATAACAGTTTGGACAAAATAAATGATTTCTTTTTTTCAGGATTTAAAGTCTAAAAAAACAAGCACTTTGTATCTACATTTTATGTACAACTGCTTCAAACAGCTAAATGTGGACTCTGACCAGTGACTGTGACTTTGTGTATTGATTTTCTGTAGTGAGTGGATTAGTGAGTGTTAGCTATAAAATCCTTGATATTGGCTTAATCTTACATGTTTTTTTATTGTTTCTGTGGTATCTTTTTTACTGTAATTCAAAACACATTTATTTGTTTTCAGGATAGAGAAACTTCCAAACTTATTATAGAAGCATTGAAGCAAAAGAAAAGCTCATTACACTTTATTGTTGATTGTGATCTCTTGTTTTTTTTTATTTTTATTTCTGAACCCTGAATCTGTAATTTTATCATTTCCTTTTTTAGCTGATCATCAGTGCTCTTACTTTAATAAAAGTCTTCAGAGTGCATACTGACTCGGTGTAGATATGCATTTTCTGTGGGCGAGTTTGTTGCTTTAAGATCTTAATGAAAGGGAAATCAAAACAAGTGATTGTAGGTATGAGAAGGTAGACGAGGGTGAGGGGATGTGTGTGTGTGTGGAAATAAAACCCACTGGCAAACCGTTTTGGTTGTATTTTTGGCAGGTCTGAACTTAAATCTATACCGCCAGCTTGTTTTCATTTATCTCCCTCTATCTTCTACTCCTTTTTGTCTTCAATCACTCTTCAAAGAGACCCCTAAAGCCGTTTGGTAAAAGCACCACACCTGTGCGTGAGCGTTTATTTATTTATTTTTATTTATTTCATCTTTTGGTACTTATGTGTCTTTCTTCACAGTTTTTGGATCCGCATCTTTGCTTTTGCATCCAATGAAAGTGGCTCTAACCTTTTCACCCCCAAATTCCCTGAGGTCAAACCTCGGTCAAAGACACACTCCAAACACACACACACACACAACCGCACATGGTACTCTATATGTGGTGAGACACACAGAAAAGATGAAGAGTGAAGGAGTGGAAGACAGGGAGGGAAAAAGCAGCAGGAGGAGGAGGAGGAGGAGGAGAAAACAGACATTAGCTTCTCCGGGTGGAGAACAAATGGAGCCCCGAGAGGGACGTGAAGAGGAGGAACGAGGGAGAGAGGGGGGAAGGAGAGGTGAAGCACACAATGCTACGGGGCACGGCGGTTGGACAGACAGCATCTGCTCTCAGCTCTCTGCGGCTCTGGGAATGGATGGAGAGCGAAAGGAAAGAGCGAGGGAGAAAGTTTGGCCGTGCAGGACAGAGGAAGTCAAAATGGAGAAAGTTTTATTGTCCCTACCGAGTCCCTTTGGGTAAACGAATAAAAAAAGAAAAGAAAAAGAAACTAATAAAATCAGTGAACAAAGTCCATTATCATTTCAAAATACAGAGATGACAGACGAATGGACGGACAAAAGAGGAAGAGAGACAAAAGGAGTGACACATCTTTGTAATACGAGAAGGAACAGCTGATAAGAGAGGACACATGACACCGGTCTGTGTGTGAGGGCTTCTCACAGCACCTCCCTCGCGCACAGAGATTATATGGACTTCCTCTTTAAATGCCAAGATGTGTGTATGTGAGCGGGTCCTCGGTGGGAGGAGAGCAAACTGACAGAGCAAACTTGGCCTAGTCTGTCTTATGGAAACCTGAGAGTTTCCCAGAGCCATCATAAAACTGCCTCTTTATGAGCCCTCACCTCTCTTCTCTGTCTCCAGCCCATTACCGGGTCACACACAGTCCTGTCTTATGAAAGATGATGTGTGTTGTCATTGGAGATTCAAAGACGAGGACATAAAAAAAAAAGAAAGCAAAAAAAAGAAAAGGACACTAAGTGAGAATTTTCACTTGAGCTCTCAGATGAAAGTGCCGCTCGCTCAAAGTCAAGGCTTTGGGAGGCCCGGCGCGTTTCGGAAGACTTTGATGACGACTGACAAAGTGAATGAGAAGCAGAGAAGAAGAGAGGGGGATCAGAAGAGAGAGGAGGAAAGAAGGGGAGGGGGGGGGGTCGCTGTGGAGAAAAAAAAAAAAGGAAAGTGGAGTCGGGGTCTAGGTAATTAACGGCAAGCTCTTTAATTACTGCTGGTGTTCATTGTGCCAGAAGGAATGTGACAATTATGCCATTAAAACTTCCTAATGGGAGGGTTTAAAAAAGAAAAAGGAAAAAAAGAAAAGAAAGCGAGCAGGGAGGAAGAGGGAGAGAATAAAAGAAGACATGCATAAAAGGAGGATGAAAGAATGATTGTGGGGGGGGGGGTACAGAAGGAAGAGAGGACGACATATGAAAGGCAAAAAAAAAAAAAAAAAAGTGAGGAAACAATAGCGACAAAAGCGAGGCTGGGAGAGAGATGGGGAGCGTATTAGGCCAACACAGTGACAGAGCAGATTAGCATCAAACAAGAAAGGCCACAGACGCGTGTGTGTGTGTGTGTGTGTGTGTGTGATCACTGAAACAGAGGACATATTCATTCCAAAGACGCCACCAAGGTGGATGGAACTTTGATGATGCAGAAGTCTGGCAAAGGGAAAACTCAAGTGAGTGTTTGTGTGTGTGTGTGTGTGTGTGCTTGCTGAATCTGCGTAGGCTCCTGTTTCAAGTGGTGGTGCAGGCAGGTAGGGGAGGAAGAGGAGGAGGAGGAGGAGGTGGAGGAGGAGAAAGGGGAGAGATCCACAGAAAAGGGCCTTGGAGGCATCCTGATACACATCCAGTGCATTTCCATCTCCACATTACCTCTATGACTCACAAACACACACACACACACACACACACACACGCACACACACACACACACACACACACACACACACACACACACACACA
>JAUBOC010000071.1:10007988-10018838 GCA_032275365.1 Anablepsoides cearensis
TAAAAACAAGATTATTATTCTGACACAATCAGTTCTTGTTTAGTAAATCAGTCTCAAAACAAGATCAAATAGATTTTGGCTGGATATACGGTTTTAAAACTTGGTTAGAAAGACAATTTTTTGCAGTGTAGTTCTTCAAGGTAGAAAGAAAATACTTAGGCAAACTGATCAAACTAATCTCACTGATCTCCTGACCCCTTGCTTAAAACACTAATAATAATGAGATGTTTTAAAGCTAGCAGGGTAATATGGGCCCTCATTATCAACACCAACAATAGCATTAAGACAAATCTGTCAAAACATTTCAAAAAGGAAAAAAAAAGTCACAATCATCTTAAAAGAAGCTTAGTAAAAGGGGAACAACAGCTCCGGCGTCTCCCCGTTGTAGGGCCAACCCACTTCATATGTTCATTAGGTTCTCGATGGTTCAGACCTGATTAGTCAAGACCCGATTAACCTTAAAGACTTTTGTTTGAAGACAAGCCCTCGCTAAGAGGCTGAGCTCGCTGAATCTAATTAGATAGTCCCATTCCCATACACTGATTTAAAGCCAGAGCTCATTGTTATTTACTCAGAATGAAAACAAACTACTGTGACCCATAATCCCCTAAAAATCTTGACCTTATTTAGGTTTCCGATGAGGCTATTCATGACGAGGTCACTTCCATGGGAACGAGTAATCAGTGAAGCAAATCTCTGATTTCAAATTGTGTCAAGATTTTATTGTATCTGATACTCTCCTCTCTCTCCTCGGAGGCATGGTTGTTGGTGATAGCACACAAGAGGGCAGCTGGTAGAAAAGGGAACCTTTATCTTCTGATTTGAATAAGATGGCCTGGATCTGTCGCAGTATTTACCCCTTGTCTGGTCCAAGAGAGGCACAAACACACACACATAAAACCAACACCACGATGTTTTTGTGAAGATGTTTCCTGTTTTTCTGTGCAGCCTACATATTGTTGTCTACATTTTTCTTCATTAAACTCCCCATGAAGCCAACGCTCATTCCTGCCATGTTCCCTAAACCAACTCCTTCCCTTTTCGCCCCTCCCTCTATCAAACCATCCTCCCTCCACCTGCTCTCTGAGCCACTCCTCCATCTCTCCAGCCTCCGTCCTCCTCTCTGCTCTCATTACCCATCCTTCTCTTTATCTTTAGAGTACTCACAGGCTCTCCAGTTCCCATTCAACTTCCTCATCTTGCATGTTTTGCATAAAACCATAATTTAGCTAGGAAAAAGGACCTCATTTTAAGACAGACAAGTGCACATTGTTTGCCTCAACTGACACTGGTACATCTCACTTTTTAAACCAAACTTCCTTTTTTTTATACGGGCACATTGATTAAATATTAGGAAGAAACTGAGCAAAAGAAAGAACAACAGCATGCATTTCTCAATAAATGTGTTAAAAAAGACAGTTATAAATTTAAAATACCACAAAGATGAGTTTGAAAACACTAAAGCAGTCACAAAAACAAACAACAACAAAAACGGGTAAGGTTTTTAACTCTTAAAGTTCATAACTCACCTTAACATCAGAGAAAAACATCTTCAGCATGTTAGAGCTCGGGTAGCGGGTGTAGAAAAACATGAGCTTGGCCTTCTTCAAATGATTGGGGGAGAGACCTTCTTGGATCTGGAAATACTTTCTCGTTAAGGACATTAACAGTTCCTTTGAATGTAAATACATCTGCTATCAAGCAAACATATATCACAAATGTTTGTGTGCTTGCTAATGACCGTGTGTAAGCTTTGGCAAACGATAGGCATTCGGATGAAGGGTAACCAAATTTTCTTTTCGGCATGAACATGGGGTGTCTGTAGGGGTGGGGGTTTGAAGACAGAGCACCAAAGCAAACCCATTTGCTTGCAATTAGCATGGTCCGTATCAGGTGTGAGAGTGTCACGGTAAATAAAACGCTCGCCAGCAGTACAGTCGATGTTTTTACATAAGGAGGCTCATTTCACAGTCAAAGTAAGCAAACGCCTTTGCCTACACCCTGGGCTAACCTCCACCCCAAAAAAAAAAAAAGAAGGAAGAATAAAGCAGGCATTTGCATATCACAGACAAAGACAGCAGTTAACGCCAGTGACGGGGCAAGAAGGCCTAATGGCTTGGCGACAACATATGCCAAGCCTATGACTGTGTGATGCCGGCTACAGCAGTGGCGAAACACGGTGTAGGAGATCCCACACACTGCTGTGGAATATGTGGGGAAACCTTCTCTCAAACATAAATACATGTTCAGGGACCTTGTCTTCCTAATGGATCTCCTGGATTGAACAGCGGAGAGGGACAGCGATGGGATGTTGGGGGGCACCTTGAGGGATAGCATGGTTCCAGCCTTCAATTACACCCCCCTCGTCCTCCTCCCTCTGCTCCACCCCTAAACTCCTCTCCAAGCCTCTCAGCCGCTGCCAAAGCCTTGGAGGAGCAAAAAGAAGGAGGAGTAGGAGGAGGAGAAGAAGAGGGGCGTTGGAGGCTTTAGACTCGGCCAGCAATGAGAAGACTGGAACACATCTGCGCCACTGAACGGCCCAAGCCATTTCCATGGTGAATTAACGGCCGTATAATACGTCTGATAATTTCAATCTGGGGGATAAGACATTGAAAAGGAAATGAGGAGGTGTGGGGGGCGGCGTGGGGAAGACCTCGGGCTGGTTCAACACCAAGCAAGAGTTAAAATGACAACGAATGAGCTGCGACTGTTTACGACTGAGTGGATAAAATACATCGCTTGACACTGATTCTGATGTACAGACAGGGTTGGCCATGATTGTTAAAATCAGTCAAGTGTCCAGATGTAGCTGTAACTACAGAGCGGGAAGAAAGCATCAGCTGCTAGATTGGATTGCCCTTGGCCTTGGGGTTACACGGCAGAGCCAGCAAATCCTGAACCGCACTGGGTTTGGCTCCTTAAAGACCCCGTCTACTTTTTTTTGTGTGTGTGATTCAGAAAAGGGAGAGGGAGAACGAAAGGACACCCAGTGAGGGTCTTGCAGGGGAGGGGTGGGGGATCCCTGGCAGACTGGTGTTCCTCTGACAGTCCCGGCCAAAAGAGCAGCACTTCACTTTCCACACCACACCATCTGCTCCAAGAAGAAGGGAAACAATGGTTCCTCAGTGAGAGCAGAGAGAAAAATAGCTTTTTTCTTTAAGAACAGGTGAGATTTGTCTTCGCTCTTATATTCAGATTAATTTGTTTTTGCGTTTTCAATTAGGATTAGCAACACTTTACTCTTATCAGACGGTACGATTCTACTGCACAATATCACCTCCCTTCAGCTACCAATTAAAAAGCCTCATACTTCCTGATTAGACATTTTCATTCCCAATTCACTCACAGCTTGCAAATGTAATTGTGATTGGACTTAGGGGTGGCGTGCAAGGCTATTATTTTGTCATGATGGCATACTCGCACCAGCTGGCCCACTGTTTGCCTGCCACATCTGACAAGATATCATAATTCCCACAACACTTCCCCGAAGAACGAAGTCATGAGAGGGAAAATAGCTGCTCTGCTTCCTAATTCATAGGTGTAAGGACAAGAATATTTGGAGTCGGACTCTGAACAAATGGGAAAACTGATAGCAGCCATCTGCTGTAAAACACCGATGAGAGCTGGTGAACTTGAATGCACCTCGCAGAGTGTCTGACAAGTTGCTTCCAGCAAAAAAATAAATAAAAATAAAAACCTGGTTGTAACAACAAACAGATAAATGTCACAATTATTACAACAAAACATCACTTAACTGTTTCTTAAAAAGGCCTAATTTTTCTTTGGAACAAAATTTCAAAAACAAACCGCTGAATGTTGTTCAGTCAATTATTTTCATTTTGGGGAGTACATCTGTCAATGTCCTGAATTTATAAATGCTACAATGAAAGCCACAGCATCTGGCATATGTGGTTATTGTTTGATTGTTTTTTTTCTTTCTTCCTTACTTTCTTTCAGACTCTGCATGTTTTTCTCTCCGTTTTCTCTTTTCATCCCTCCATCGGGAGCCCGTAGAGAAGCAAAGGATTATGGATCTCTGGAAAGCGTTCACCCTTGGGGTCAGAAGACAAGACAAGGCGAGGTAATGAAAGATAAACAGCTCGCTGCAAACACCTGTTAACGTCCGCTTCAAAGAAAAGACGGGAGAGGAGCGGGGGGTTGGCAGGGAGGTAAAACAAAACAAAAAAAAAAAAGAAGTATTTGGCTGCCAAGCAACAGCCGAAAGGCCCCCCGGGCTGTTGACAGATCTTTATGAAATGAAAAAGGAGAGAAAAGAAACGACAATGATTGTGGGCTTTTTACAACAGCGATGGATGATAAGAGGAACACAAGAGAAAACACAAGCAATCATAAATATACATCTTTCCCCGAGTCCTCAGGCAAACCTTTTGTGACACGCACACACACACAAAAGACCAAAAAAAAAGACCAGATACTCAGGTGCACACAAAAGCAACAACAAGGTATTCACTTAACTAATATACACACAACAAGAAAAAAGGCTGTAGGATTAATTTCTTAAGTGTGTAATGAATGTTAATGAGATGAAGACAAAGACTTCCCAGGGCAACCGATGGGACTCAAATCAAACTTTCATAAGGGTGAGTGTTGAATGGTCAGATACTAAGGAGGTATAAGGGAAACCGAGAAGGGACTCGGGATAACTGTCTAAGCTATTAGTTTTTTGCCCACGGGGGATTCAATTTGAGCCTCCCACAGGGGATAGCTTCTTTATCCACAGGGCATTATTGGGGCAAACTGGGGTTAAACTGTAAGACAGGTTTTAGAACACCATTGTGAGCCAAGCTTCTGGGTTTCATCTTATCATTTCAGCCAGAATCTTTTTGAGCAGAAACATAAAGTTGGGTAAGCGAATGTCTTTGCAAGCAAGTGATCTACGACAAGAAAGCTTTCAAAGCACTTAGGTTTGAAGACGGCAAAAAAGGCTGCATGGTGCTTGCGAGAAGGAAGAGGTACGGATATAAAAATAAATACAACAATGGTGAAGGGAACAGCAGTGGGAGGAAAAGTGATTCATCAACAATTTCTCAGTTTCTTAGGCTAGTTTCAAACAGATTAAAAAAGATTTGATTTTTAACTCTTTGTGGTTTTCATGCATGGTTTCGGACGAGTCTCAGAGAGATCTTACCACCTATGAGCAGGTTGCCACTGGCTTAAACTGGTATAAACTGGTCAGAACAAATTTAAAACATCAACATTCAGTCATCTTTGTGTTTTACATTTCTAAAATTAAATATCCTCACCATTTTTCTTATTTTTAAAAGGATACATTGCTTCCTGAGTAAGGTGAGATGTCAGACATGTCCTGTAGATCACTGCACTCTGACTTGATCAGGGACAAGGAGAGACTCTCGGCCGTGCTGCCTGGGTGTGCTGGTGAACAAGAGCGATGGTGATGCCCCAGGTGGTGGCCTGATGCCATCTTGGTCCTCAGACTGGTGGTCTCCCGAGGGAGGTCCATAGAGTCTGGAGAGTTACGGTCCTTTCCCGTGTAACCACCCGTGGGCGCACCAAGGGGAGTCTGGAAAGGGTAGCCCATGAGCGGCAGTGGAAAGGGATGCCGAAAAGATGGAGGGCTAAAGCCCATGGAAGCAGAGAGTGAAGAGGGGTGAAGGACAGGGTGGTGATTACTACCATGGGCACCCACAGCTGAAGACTGGTGGTGGTGCTCACTGGGTGTCTTCCTCACTACTAAGGGCAGCGCCTCGGTTTGGTCGTTGGTGGGGCCTGGAATCCCCGCCATGCTAGGAAAGGAGTCTAGTGGGTTGGGAATGATGACATCGCCGAAGCACTGCAGCCTCTGGTTGGCCGTGTGAAAGTTTGGGTTGTCTCCATTTACGGCAGGAGGAAATCTTTCAGGGGGGAGGGGAAGTGGAGGAAAGGCCTGCTGAGGAGTAGGACGCGGAGGCTTAGCGAATACTTTGACCACCGTGTCCACGACTTGGGTCATAGCTGAGTTGAGTTCCTGCTTCAGCGTCTCTGCGAGCTGTTTACCTTCAGCATGCATGGAGGAGCCTGGACCTGCTTTGCCTCGGCCAAGACCATCTCTTCTTGGCTTCTCCCTGTCAGCCAGCATGGCCTGCTCGTGAAGCAAACCTCGAGCCCTGTCAAGAAAATGGCCTGGATCCAGATCAGACATCTCATTGTCAGAGCGCAAGTCATCTCCGCCCCGGTCATCTCCACCGGTGTCAGACCTCACTGGGCTGTCCTCTGACATGTTTCCCAGGTCATTATGGAGATCGTTGTGTTCCGAGTCATCGGTGGAGTCGTAGATCTGAAAGAACTTCTCCTGCAGCTGCCGGAGCTGCTTTTGCATGTCCTCCAGCTGCAGCTTGAGCTGTCGCCTCTCCTCCTGCTTCTGCTCCTTCCTCTGGCACACCAGCTGGGTGAAGCTCTGCTGCTGCTGCTGAGGCAGCCGCTGTTTGCGCTTGTTCTCTCGGCTGCTGCCGCCGCACATCTCTCCTCCCCGTGGACTGCTGGGGGCCTGGTGTTGGGACTGAGGCGGGGGGCAGTCCAGCTCCATATCTCGCTCTGCGTCCATGTCGTGGTCACGCTCATGACGGGAAGCGGCGGGCACCACGACGCTCGGGGAGTGGCTCATGCCACGTATGATGTTCTCTACACGGGCTCGCTTGGCACGCAGGTGTTCGTCATTGAGACGCTCAATGTCAAAGGCGGCCAGGCCGGGAGGGCGGCCGAACGGTGACAAGCACTCTTGAGGGGTGCTGTCCTGGGAGGAGTTACTGCAGGCGTCCTCCTGTGGAGCATCTGAGCTAGCATTAGAAAGGCCTGATCCGGGAAATCCTGTTTCCACTCTGTCACCCCTGTCTCCTCTTTCTCCCCTCTCAGGTCCTCCTCCATTTTTAGCAATGTTATTCTTGAGAAGCTGAGAGATAATGGTGGTGCCAGGGAAGGGCATCATGGCATCCTCGTATGAGTTGGCCCTCTTCAGTAGCTTTCGGAGTACATTTGACTTGGACTCACTGTCGCTGGCTGATACGACGCCAGGCCCACCATGTGGCTGCACTACAGAGCACTCCATGGAGTCGTTGTCTGATCCGTGGTGAGAATGGGAGCTCAGAGAGTTCATGGCACTGAAAATGGCTGCTTTGGCGCGAGCGATATTATCAGTGGTTGCTGCAGTGGAGGAGCCTGTGCTGCCGATGGTCCTCTTAACACCAATGTCCACACGTCTTCGCTTGGTCTGTCTGTTCAGGAGGGAGTCGCTGTCATGGTCCGGCATCACGGGCTGCTGCTATTGGGCCATATCCCACAAACCCAGTCCACTAGGGTCAAGGCCTCTGAGTATCTATGAAGGGAGAGGAAATAAAAATAGCACAACTCACTAAAAAAAAAATTTCAGGCAATAACCTTTATTTTTCCTGTTCCTTATTTTCTCTAAATTAGGATTTAATAAGCAAAACAGCTAAAACTTCAAAATCTATTTAAAATATCAGCTAATATTAAAGAGATTTTTGCCTCAAGAAAGCAGATATTTTATTTTGCTTTATGTTTCTATAAAGACAGACTCATCCACGATTACGTTTAGGCAGTAAAGCTGTCAGAACCAGAGACGATAAAGATAACAGTCGAGTTTGGGTCAGATTTAGGCCTTGGCTCGACATTCCAGGGCAAAGTCCTACATTTTATCCTGTCCCCTGTTACATGCTGCGCGACACTGAACCAGTTCCCACGGAACACAAAGCTGCATAAAATTATGATAATTACTTAAGTACTTGTCCTCATTTCCATGATTGTGCAGTGTGAGCGTATGTAGGAGCTAGGAGCTAACAAAATCAAATCAAAAGAAAATTAGGTTTAGATTATTTAAAAAAAAGGCAAACAGTGGAAAGGAGTGCGCATCTTAGACACCATAACAAACTCAAATCCTAATGAGCAAGTTCATAAACCGTCTTCACACATGGAGCAGTTATAAAATTCTGCGTTTGCTCCGATCAATACGGCCATCATATCTTACTCAACGGGGAGAGTGACACAAAAAAAGAAACACAAAACAGACCTATTGATTCTGGTGCCAGCGTGAGCTCACTTCTGTGTTTTTTGTTTGTCTTTTCATCTGGCAGGGGCAGTTAATTCTGCTCAAACGAATGGGTCGCGAGGGTCAACTCTGGCAAAGAGCAACTTAAAGCGCTCTTACAAAACCCCCTAATGCCCCTCTGAAAGCAAACCGTTTTGTCAGTACAGGTCTGCATCAATGGTGCTATGTAAGCAGCGGTGGTGGTGTCTTAGTCAGAGCCACATCAGAACGCGTCTGCTCTCGAGTACAGAGAAATCAGCAAAAACAGTTTGAGCGTTTAAGATGCTGCGGGAGCAAATAAAAGGGATTTAAAGACTGAAGTGAAAGTTGGCAAACATTCACACTAGAAAATGCCACACAACGAAGAAAAACACTCATTCCTATAAGAGGCCGTGGCTCAGTCAGAGCTGCAGAATAAACTTTTGGTTTTAAAAACTAAAACATTTATACAGTTTCCTTCCGAGTTCAAGCTACAAAATAGGCAAAAAACATTTTGGATCTTAAATATAGAATATGTTAATTTGATTTAAATGAAATAAATTTTACAACCTGTTTTTTAAGGATAGTTGCAAACTAATACTGTCAATTATTTTATCTTTATCAATTTAAGCAAAAAGGTGTCTCTTGTCTCACACTCCATGACACACTTACACAAACACACACTTGCTATTGGCTTTGCCACACTCTGACACAAGTTAAATACATTTTCTATAAGGAAAATGTTTTATAAAAGTCCTACTTTAATACGAATACAAGTCTGGAGGCATTATAAGAAATAATGTTTTGTCTCCTTTAACCCTTTTGGTGACTCAGCAGCTCAAACAAGAAGCAACACATCTACAAGGATTCAGAAACTTTGGATCTTGACAAAGAACTTGAAGTCATTTGCACCTGTCTTTCTGAGCACCTGTCCCACCCCCCTGCCCACTCTTTATTTATCTCACTCATATGACAAGCTCAAAATCAGAGAAACGCCTCTTTCTTTCAACTTATTTTAAACAGTTTTTTCAAGCTGGAAACATTTGTCAGTTCTTTAACTAAAGCTTCAAACTTTTAAAATCACGCACAAATATGAGCTTTGAATAAATTTTAGTTAAGTATATCTTTAGGTGTTAGTTGGAGTGGAGGTGAGGTTTGGACCCAAACCAGATCAGAACAGCTCAGAGAAGACAGAAACCAAATGTTGCCACAAAACATGAAGAAACGACCTGTTTTAAAGAGTTTCTGTAACTAAAACAGGCTCAGAGAGCAGATCTAACCAGGTCAAGGTTTTTGATGAAAGTTATTTAAAACTATTAGTTTCTCGTAGCAAATTATAAAAAAGGGGGAAAAAGTCACGTTTCTAAAACTTACTTCGCTGAGTGGCAAATCAACTTGATCACTGCTTTGATGAGGAAGGCTGGGCTTTGCGCTCGCAAATCATCCTCATCCAAAAAAAAAAAAAAAAAAAAAAAAAAAAACCCCAAACCATGGGGCTGCTCGCGCAACACTCAGCACATTTTATCAAGTTCAGGGAAACCAAACAAACGCGCCAGGCGCGGAACGGAACGTCGCTTCTACAGATTCTTCCCGGCAGAAACACTAGCCGCCGTTAATGAGGTTTGATTTGTTTCTTCATTTTCCGCCCACCTCGCACCGGCGGCGAGGCAGAACCAGAACAAGAGAGAGGGGAGGTATCCGAGGACAAGGTTACTTACTCTTTAGATGAAACACGGGGGGAGACAACCTGAACTCCTCTGTGAAAGGGAGGGGAGACCCAAAAAAAAAAAAAAAAAAAAAAAAAAAGAGGATATCCGTGGACTGCTGTGTGGAGAGATTTAACAATTTGTCAGGGATGAAAGAGCTAGAATAAAAAAAGAAAGAAAAAAAAGCAGCAAAGCCGGGGAAATGTGGATGAAAAAGAGCTCCTGCGCTTCGGCTCACTCCTTCTGTCGTCCTGAAAGAGTGAGAGACCTAGAGAGAGAACGGCAGAGAAATGGAGAGAGAGAGAGCGAAAGAGAGGCTGCGCGTGCTGTGCGTCTCTGAGGCGCACTGGATGCGGGAGGACTGGATGCTGGAGCGCTCCTCCGCCACTAAAGATTCAACTTTAAGACGCGGCTGAAGGAAACAGGAAGACGTGCGCGTCACAGGCGGCGTGATGTAACCGCCGCAACCTACCAATAAGAAGCGGCCGTCCAGAGCCAGAGAACAACGCACTGAACTTGACCAGAGAAGAGACTTGACAAAGTGAGGGAGAGGGGGAGGAAAAGAATAAAAATAAAAAAGGAAATACCTTCGCTTTTTTTAAAAATTACTAATCTGTTTCTTCTCAAATCACCGACACGAGTAAGACGCGTTACGCACTTTGGCATCTTTTTACGCATCAAAAATAACTTAAACGTGATCTTATTAAGTTGTTTTTATTCTTTTTACAAATCATCACATAGCAATATTCTATAATAATATGTAAAGTGTTTATTTTTTTGTAAATGCAAGTGTAAGAAAAGAACTTGGAACTAATTTAAGTCATGAAAATGCAGCATTTTAAATAACACGCAGTTCGATTCTTAATAATTTTCTCCTTTTTTAATGTGATATTAGCAGTTAAAACAAGGTGTTTTATATTGTTTTCAAGCAGGTATTTTCAGCTATTTATCTATCCTTTTTATGTTTAAGCTAATTTCTGAATAAAAATCACGTTTTGAGAGTTTAACTAAAACTTAAATGTTACGCACTGTGGCATTTTTTTACGTTCATCTGTCATTTTTAATTATGACCAGCTTTGTAATTTCATACGTTTTTTTTAAGTTTA